>OY757021.1:114560235-114794946 GCA_963580285.1 Lucinisca nassula
TGCTTTATTTGCTATCAAGATGTTGCAATACAATGGCTGAAATGTTTCAAATGTCCAAGGAACAGCTGGAAATTCTCATGATACCCATTATACTTAAGTTCGATTTGACTAGTATTTGGATGGTCTAGAGATAACACGGTATTATATGTATTTATGCTGATATCAGTTTCCAATCATTATTTGGCTGAGTATGTATGTCATACCTGTGCATGACTGGCATATACAAGAAATCCGCGGAAGGCGGTGTCGCACCTGCTTGAAAGGTCACAGGAGCTTGAAATATTAGTAAAGGTCACCTGTCAAGGTGCGTGGCAAGTCAGGATGATGAGCAGATGCTTCATGCAAGGTTTGATGGTTGTAGGCCATATAGTCTGCGAGATTGCACAGAGTTGATGTGAGAATGACAAAGTCACTGGAGCAAGAAATATAGGTCAAGGTCACCGGGTCAAGGTGCGTGGTGAATCAGGATGCAGAGCAGATGCTTCATGCAAGGTTTGATGGATGTAGGCCTTATAGTTTACGAGATTGCGCAGGGAGTAAAAAACAAGAGGCTCAATGAGCCTAAACCGCTCACCTGAGGAACTTAAGTTTTAACAATTCACAGACTTGACTACTAAATCTGCTAATAGAATCCAGCCCATTGACCCTTACAGGATATAAGTCATCATTATTGCATTGCATTCCAAGTTTGAGACTTCTAGCTTCTATAGTTCCTGAGAAATCTTTGACGAATATTTAACATTGGTCAAAATGGAGAGAAAGAAGAATGAAAGAACAGATGAACAAATAAGCTGAGAAAGCCCAATGTCTCTTACCCAAAATAAGTCATCATTATTCTATTGAATACCAAATTTGATGCTTCTAGCTTTTATAGTTCCTGAGAAATCTTTGATTAAAAATTTAACATTGGTCTATTATCTCTATATGGAGAGAAAGAAGAATGGAGGAACAAATGAACCAGACTAGCTCCAAAACCTAATGCAGCCTTTCCCCTTGCCCAATGGTGCTACACATAAAATTTAAACAAGATTGGTCGACTGCCTTCTGAGATATGCTTCATTGAAAGTGTGGACGACGGATGGACGGACGACAGACGACGGACTCCGGAGCCTTGGTATACTATCAGCTCACTGGAGCCTTTGGCTCAGGTGAGCTAAAAATTCAAGTCGCTATTTCTGTCACAAAATTTTCCCTACGTTAAGTCTATGGGCAAATTTTTTTGTCTCTCAAGGTCACGTAACTCCGAGGTCAATATTCCGATTCGGCCCAAAATCGAACTTAACCGAGATTTTATGCCTGTCCTCGTTACCTGTAAGTTTGAAGCTGATATGAATAAAAATAAAGTTGCTATCGTGGTCACAACGTATTTTTTTATGCTCAAGGGCAGGTAACTCCAAGGAAAATATTCCGATTCGGCCCAAAATTGAACTTAACCGAGATTTTATGTCTGTCCTCGTTACCTGCAAGTTTGAAGCTGATCTGAAAAAATTCAAGTCGCTATCGTAGTCGCAACATTTTCCCTAATTAAGTCTATGGGCAAATTTTTTGTCGCTCAAGGTCACATAACTCCGAGGTCAATATTCCGATTCGGCCCAAAATTGAACTTAACCGAGATTTTATGCCTGTCCTCGTTACCTGCAAGTTTGAAGCTGAAATGAATAAAAATAAAGTTGCTATCGTGGTCACAACGTATTTTTTTATGCTCAAGGGCAGGTAACTCCAAGGCAAATAATCCGATTCGGCCCAAAATCGAATTTAACCGAGATTTTATGTCTGTCCTCGTTACCTGCAAGTTTGAAGCTGATCTGAAAAAAATTCAAGTCGCTATCGTAGTCACAACATTTTCCCTATGTAAAGTCTATGGGCAAATTTTTTGTCGCTCAAGGTCATGTAACTCCGAGGTCAATATTCCGATTCGAACTTAACTGAGATTTTATGCCTGTCCACGTTACCTGCAAGTTTGAAGCTGATCTGAATAAAAATAAAGTTGCTATCGTGGTCACAACGTATTTTTTTATGCTCAAGGGCAGGTAACTCCAAGGCAAATAATCCGATTCGGCCCAAAATCTAACTTAACCGAGATTTTATGTCTGTCATCGTTACCTGCAAGTTTGAAGCTGATCTGAAAAAAATTCAAGTCGCTATCGTAGTCTCAACATTTTCCCTATGTTAAGTCTATGGGTAAATTTTTTGTCGCTCAAGGTCACGTAACTCCGAGGTCAATATTCCGATTCGGCCCAAAATCGAACTTAACCGGGATTTTATGCCTTTCCTCGTTACCTGCAAGTTTGAAGCTGATCTGAATAAAAATAAAGTTGCTATCGTGGTCAAAACGTATTTTTTCATGCTCAAGGGCAGGTAACTCCAAGGCAAATAATCCGATTCGGCCCAAAATCGAACTTAACCGAGATTTTATGTCTGTCCTCGTTACCTGCAAGTTTGAAGCTGATCTGAAAAAATTCAAGTCGCTATCGTAGTCACAACATTTTCCCTATGTTAAGCCTATGGGCAAATTTTTTGTCGCTCAAGGTCACGTAACTCCGAGGTCAATATTCCGATTCTGCCCAAAATCGAACTTAACCGAGATTTTATGCCTGTCCTTATTATCTGCAAGAATGAAGTCGATCAGAAAAAAATTGACGGAGCTAGAGTGATGACAAGCTTTTTCCTATGTTAAGTCTATGGGAGCTATATGTTGCCATGGTAACCAGAGTTCCACTCAGATCTGCATGAAAACCTTATGCAGTCTTTCCACTTGCCCAATAATGTTACACATGAAATTTGATCAAAGTCGGCCAAGTAGTCTTCAAAATATACATTTTTGAAATTCACATTAACCCTTATGCAAAAATGCACAAGGGCAGGTAACTCCTAAGTGTATGATCCGATTCTGCCAATTATCGAACTTGACCGAGATTTCATGGCTGTGCTGGTTATCTGTAAGAATGAAGCCAATCCGAACAAAATTGAAGCAGCTACAGTGATGACAACATTTTCCCCATGTTAAGTCGATAGGCAATTTTTCGGGCGCTCAAGGGGACGTAACTCTTGAGTGAATTATCTGATTCGGCCCAAAATCGAACTTGACAGAGATTTTATGCCTGTACTGGTTATCTGCAAGAATGAAGTCGATCAGAAAAAAATTGACGGAGCTAGAGTGATGACAAGCTTTTTCCTATGTGAAGTCTATGGGAGCTAGATGTTGCCATGGCAACCAGAGTTCCACTCAGATCTGCCTGAAAACCTAATGAAGCCTTTCCACTTGCCGAATAATGCAACACATGAAATTTGATCAAAGTTGGCCAAGTAGTCTTTAAGATATACATTTGTGAAATTCCCATTAACCCTAATGCAAAAACACACAAGGGCAGGTAACTCCTAAGTGAATGATCCGATTCTGCCAGTTATCGAACTTGACCGAGATTTCATGGCTGTGCTGGTTATCTGCAAGAATAAAGCCAATCTGAAAATAATTGAAGCAGCTACGGTGATGACAACATTCTCCCCATGTTAAGTCAATAGGCAATTTTTTCAATGCTCAAGGGCACGTAACTCCTGAGTGAATAATCCGATTCAGCCCAAAATCGAACTTGATCAAGATTTCATGCCTGTCCTCATTATCTGCAAGAATGAAGTCGATCAGAAAAAAATTGACGGAGCTAGAGTGATGACAAGCTTTTTCCTATGTTAAGCCTATGGGAGTTCTTTGTTGCTGTGGCAACCAGAGTTCTCATCCGATCTGCACGAAAACCTAATACAGCCTTTCCCCCTACCTGATGATGGTTCATATGAAATTTGATCATGGCCGGCCCACTGGTTCCAGGGATATACTTCGTTGAAAGTGTGGACAACGGACGACGGCTCGTGGTATACTAATACCTCACATGAGCCTTCGGCTCAGGTGAGCTAAAAAAACAACAGCCTAACTTATTTCTGGATTTTGCTTAAAGATTTTTTCTATGTTTAGCTCTTGGAAGCCATCTTGTTCATTGCTGCAGAACTGTTTTAGCTAATTTTGGTAGGTACCCACCTAGGCAACGTTCATGTCAAGTTTGAATCAAATTGACCCAAGTGTTTAAGAGTTTGCATTTAAGGCAAACCATTGACATTTTTCGTTTTTAGCTCTGGCAGCCATTCAGGTATATGGCAACAGTCCTGTGAAGTTTGAATTAAATCAGTTCTATGGTTTAGAAGGAGTCTGCATTTAAAGCAAATATTTGATGGTTTTCTATTTTTAGCTCTGATAGCCAGCATGCTATTTAGAGCAAAACTGTTTCAGCTACTTTGGTTGAGGGCAACGTAAGCAACATTCCTATGAAGTTTGAATGAAATTGGGCCAAGGGTAAAGGACTAGTTGTCGTTTAAGGATTTTTCTGGTTTTAGCTCTGGGGGCCAACTTGTTCACCCAAGTGGAACAATTGTAGCTATTTTGGTAGTGAGCCACCTAGGCAATATTCCTGTGAAGTTTGAATAAAATTGGCCCAAGGATTTAGGAGGATTTCATATTTGAAGCAAATTTACTTTTTTCTACTTTTAGCTCTGGTGACCACATTGCTCACCAAAGTAGAACTGATTAGCTATTTTGGTTGAGGGTCACCTAAGCAAAAATCCTGTGAAGATTGAATGAAATTAGCCCAAGGGTTAAGGAGGAGTTTGCATTCAAACCAAATTGTTGAAGTTTTTTTATTTTTAGCTATGGCCGCCAATTTGCTTATCATAGCCAAACTATTATAGTTAATTTCCTAGTCACCTTACCCCGAGGGTAAAGGAGGAGTTGAAGCTTGAAAAGTTTTTATTTTTAGCTCTGGTGGCCATTTTGCTCATGGGAGCAGAACAATTTAAGCTACTTTGGTAGGGTGCCACCTAGGCAACATTGCTGTTGAGTTTGAATCAAAATGGCCCTAGGGTTTAGAAGTTCTGGTTGCCCCTACCAATTAGGGCTTGGAACAATAGATTGGACTGCATGGTGCTTCCATGCAGAGCTGAAACTGACCACACATGAGTACTGGTAAACAGATTAGAAGGACTAAGCCTGCCCAGATAAAGTGGTGTGAGTCAGACCGCCCAATGCATATAAGCCTTTTGATTTTGTATGGCAACAGGGCTTGAGAAGTCATTTCATCACAATGTTGAGTAAAGGGTTCCACAAAATTGGAAATATCTCCAAAATTACCTAAATGGTGTTGACAGGGATTTTAAACCTCAATTCAAACAAACAAAATGTTTAGCTCTAGTGGCCATTTTGCTCATCACAGTGAAACTGTTTTAGATAGTTTGGTAGTGGGTCACCTAAGCAACAAATGTATGAAGTTTGAATGAAATTGGCAAAGGGTACAGGAGGAGTTGTAGATTTTTCTATTTTTAGCTCTGGCAGCCATCTTGTTCATCACAGCAAAACAATTTTAGCTATTTTTGTAGGGAGTCACCTAGGCAACATTCCTGTAAAGTTTGAACTGGCCCAAGGCTTAAGGAGCAGTTCGCGTTTGAATAAAATTTACGACATTTTTCCATTTCTACTGGTGGCCATCTTGTTCATCAGAGCTGAATGATTTTAGCTATTTTGGTAGCCATCTAGGTAATGTTCCTGTGAAGTTTGAATCAAACTGGCTCAAGGGTTTAGGAGGGGTTCGTATTTTAAGCAAATCTACTTTTTTTCTATTTTTTTGCTCTGGTTGCCATTTTGCTCACTGGAGCTGAATCGATTTATCTATGTTGGTACAGGGTCACCAAAGCAACATTCCTATTAAGTTTGAATGCAAAAAAGTGCAAGTGACGTTAATTGATAGGCAGTCATCTAGGCAGCATTCCTGTGAAGTTTGAATCAAATTGGCCCAAGTGTTTAGGAGTTTGCATTTGCTTTTTTTTGGTCTGGCGGCCATCTTTTTCATCAGAGTGCAATGATTTTTGGTATTTTGGTAATCATCTGGTAACATTCCTGTGAAGTTTGAATAGAATTGGCTCAAGGGTTTAGGAGGAGTTCGCATTTGAAGCAAAATTTATGATGTTTTTTCTTTTTTAAATCTGGTGTCCATTTTGCTCATCGGAGCGGTATTGTTTTAGCTATTTTGGTAGAGGATCACCTAAGCAACATTCCTATAAAGTTTGAATGAAATTGGCCCAAGGGTCAAGGAGTAGTTGTCGATTAAATTTTTTCTTTTTTTTTTAGCTCTGGTGGCCATCTTGTTCATTTAAGCTAGTTTTCAGGGAGCCACCCAGGCAACATTACTGTGAAGTTTGAATCGAATTGGCTCAAGGATTTAGGAGGAGTTTGCACTAAAAGCACATTGTTGACAACGGCACACAAAGTACATTGACCAATCACAATACCGCACCATGAGCACTTTGTGCTCAGGTGAGCTAAAACTGCTTTTGAATATGTTCTCTGTTTATGTTGTCGGCTGTCTGTAAACTTTTCAATCATATTTTAGCAAACAGGCAAACCGTCTGGGCCCTGTCTATGAGCAGTCCCATCTGGGTCTACACTGTTTCATGGCTTTTAAAGTTACCCACAAACAACTAAGGAGATGACAATTGTGATTTAATCTTAACAGTTAAATCGAAAATGGACCCATCCTCACCAAACAGGAAAAAGATTAGGGTTAAAACTTGCCGTATGTACTTACCATGTACATCGCAATGGCAACAGGAAGATAGAAGGAGTAAAATGCTGTTTTCCACTTGACAATAGCTTTGTATTTCTCTATGGTATATTTGGTAAAATCAACACACCCTGGGGAAGGGGACACAGTCATATCCAAACACTGCCCTTGGACTGTAAATAAAGTTATCTGAAATGAGAAATAAATGCAACTGACAGAAGAAGTATATGGGCTGCATGATGCTTCCACACAGAGCTGAATCTGACCCACACACCAGTACTGGTAAACTGCTTAGAGGATCTGGTGTGAGTGTCGGACAGTCCATGTTTATTAACCCTATTGGTTTCATAGTGTTTCCCGCAGACTGAAATTAGGGCAGGGTGCTATTCCAAAAAAGGGCATTTTTGCAACGCGGCGCTGCATATCAAAAGGGCACACCTTACACAGACTCTTGCCAAAGAGGGCAAGGCAGGGCTCTAGCACCCTTTTAGGGAATGGGGATGGGGCCTTTAGAATTGGGAAAATTATCGATATTTTGACTGAAATTTGGAAAATATACTACACACACTGAAAGGTTTTCTTTAATGACATTGTTATTTGAAGAGCAGGCCTATAGATACCAGACAGCAGACTGTGGAATAAACAACAGGGATAAATCTTAACCTGCCCAATGGCCCAAACTCTCAAATGTTTGGGATCCGGATCATTATTAAAGGGCCCGTAAATTGTTAGGTAAGATAATAATACTTGACAGACACTTCCTAACGGTGACTGTAGTAAGAATTTTATCCAAAAGATTTAAACTAGGATAATTCTACTATGAATACAAAACATGTGGTAACTATGAATATCATGTGGAGCATGATAGCTCAGTGGTTAGTGCACTTGCCTCTAATGCTAGAGGTCCCAGGTTCAATCCCCGGCAGCGGTGATAAAATTTCGGTGTTCATACACATGCTCCATTGGCATCATTTGCAGGGATGGATGTCATAAAGTGCACCGTCATTCGTATCGGGACGTTAACTGGAGGCCCCCTGTGCAGTGAGACCCATCCATGTGCAGGTTAAAGAACCCTACCGCAATTAAAAGATTACTGTGTAGGCTTCCATCCTGCAAAACTGGAGTGTATGTACATAACATGCCCCTTCTGTGTCCCCTCCTAAGGTTAAAGCAAAATCGGAAGATAGAGATAGATAGAAGTACCTTGGCCTCCTTACATTAAATCAGGTTCATACAAGACAAAAAAAAAATCACACCACAGAACATAAAATATTATTGCACAGAATGATTGTAGTTTCAAACTTTTTGGTCAATTCTCCCATCTAAACGTTATGACATTTTTGGTGACTGCTAACTTAATAAAAACGTAGTGACGGATCTGAAGGAAGACACACATTTCAGTGCATCTGGCGACTTTTTTCTGAAGCAAAACTTTAATTTTTTTTCTTCAGATTGTTAAAAAATCATCATTTATTTTATTTGTAACAAAATATCTTGCCAAAAAAAAAAAAACAGAGTGAGCATATTTAGGCCCACAAAATCCGTAATGTAGTGGGTGGGGTACTTAGGTAAAAACTACATCGTAGAATGAAGGACAAGAATAATTTGGTAAACCTTAAATTACTGAAACTGTACACCACACATTTATTCAGAGAGTTTTAGAAGAACTGCAACATTTCTTGGACAAAGTGTCCTTGGCCAGATTGGAAATTTGTCTTCCGAAATTGGATACTTTTAGGCATTCGGAATGGGGCCGAATTTCGGCCCTAAATTTTGGTGATCGAGACCTCTTGTCAACAAATGCGGCCATTATTAAATTTCCTGGTTATTGCCATTTGTATACATGAATAAAACGGGAACCATACTATACACTCGACTGAACACAACACAGGTATTTTACATTGTGTGTATTTATTGGGATTGTCGCATGTCGGTTATTACGCATGACTGTCCCGTGATTATTGGATAAACGGTGAAAAGATAAGGTCTATTGCAGGGCACATTTAATTGGCGTAAAGGGCAATGCGGGCGCAAAAGGGACAAACATTTCAAAGTTTAGGGCAAAAGGGCGGGAATTTAGGGCACCGGGGCGCCGCGCCCCGCTGTTCCGCTTTAGGGCAATCACTATTTCATTGGGCGACAGGGCTTGAGATGTCATTTCATCTCAATGTTGGGTAAAAGTCCCACAAAATTGGAAGCAACTTCTCCAAAATGACCTTTACAGTGTTGACAGGGACATTAAACCTCAAATCAAACAAACAAACAAATAAAGACGTGCCATCCCCGCCCATCGGGGCTTGGAGAAATAGATTGGGCTGCCTGTTGCTTCAACGCAGAGCTGAATCTGACCACACACGAGTACTGGTAAACCGCTTAGAAGGACTAAGCCTGCCCAGGCAAAGCATTGTGAGTCAGATCATCCAATGCATATAAGCCTTCTGGTTTCATTGGGTGGCAGGGCTTGAGATGTCATTTCATCTCAATGTCGGGTAAAAGGCCCACAAATATGGAAGCCATGTCTCCAAAATGACCTAAATAGTGTTGATGGGGACATTAAACCCCAATTCAAACAAACAAACAAAGCACGGTTTATAGTAAATTCAAGCTCTTGTACCACTACTGAACTTTCCAAATCATTAACTTCATGTTTTACTGGCATAAAAACAACATGTGATTAAATATTCTTTGAAAGATCAGGGAGACATCTGTTTTGGTCTATAAAAAATTCTAATGAAGTTTGCTCGTGCGCCATCCTATGGCGTTTATATTTCACAATTAATTCGATTTGCTAGAGTGTGTAGTCATGTAACTGACTTCAACACTCGTAATAAATTATTATCTGCTAAACTTCTTAATCAGGGTTATCGGTACCATAAACTACGCAAAGCCTTTTCAAAATTTTATAGACACCATTCTGATTTAGTTTCAAAATTCAATATTGGACTTAAATCTCTTCTGCAACAAGGTCTATCAGAACCCGAATTTTATGGTGACTTAGTATATAAATTCAGAAAAATATATAACCGCAATGACTTTAGCACCCAATTTCGTAAAATCATTCTTGATATAAAAAGATTGGGTACAACATGGATATTATACGACAGACTGAATGCATGGTAGTTAACCCAATCACGGTTGGCAACTTTGCTTCCCTCTTTAAGGTGGCCGACCTTAATTTTTTTCTGAGATACCTGCCCTAGAGAATTTCCGTATATTATAACAAAGTATCCAGCAAGGACTTAACTTTAGATTAAAGTCATAAAAATATCATGTCACCGAGACTGGGAAAGAATGGGGGTCAATCCAAAAGTAACGCCATTTTACACATATTTTGCATTGATTGTAATGGGAAATCGCTAAAATTTCACACAAATGCGAAAATTAAAGTGACTTCTGCCCTAGAGATTTTGGACTTACTAAGTTAAATTATGTATATTCATACGGCATTCAAAAACATGAAATAAAAATGGGGGGTCACCGGCCATATAAGAGAATGAGGGCCGTTTCAAAAGTAAAAATTGCAGGCAAAATACCTTTTTTCGTGAGGATCGCCAACATTAAGATAACTGTTTTGCTAGAAATTATAACTCCACGCAAATAGATGATATTAATGCTTATTATCTGCCGCAATATGATGAAAGAATTCGGTTATAGTGTTATTTCAAGCAAAAAGGGTCGTTTCAAAAGTTACCATAACAGGCAAAACTTATTTTTTTGAAAACATCACAAAAATTGTAGTTGCTTCTGAGCTAACACATGATAATTGATGTATCTATATGTAATCCGCAAAACTATGAAATGAAAACAGTTTGACAGGTTTCCAATAACATAATGTGGGTCGTTTCAAAAGTAAACACAAACTGAAAAATATGAACATATATACATATATTTTTCAAAGTATTATAAGAATTTCTGCTATATAAGTGATATGATCACTAAGAAAGGTATTATATCTAAATATTAGTTGCAAAACCTACCAAATAAAAACAGTAGGTCGTTCATACAAAACGGGGGTCGTTATAAGAGTAAGCTTTTCATGCAAAATATCTTCTTTTTTGTTTTTTGTTTGGTCAAAATCTCTTTTTGTTAAGTCAATTGTATACTAAAACAAAGGTGTCACTCAGATAGGGCATGCATCTACATATGATTTGCCAAACAGAAGTAAAAACAATGAATAGGTATCGATAAAATTACCTAACACCTCCCATTCAAGACAACAAAGGGAAAGACACACCAACATAATACAATTTCGCCTTTCAGTGAGCAAATGGGGCACCAAACTAGCGCAAATCTTTCTCAGCCCATAACTTTGTCAGAATGGTTTGTACACCGCCTTCTGATAAGCCAGTGCATTAAGATATCTCTTTCACTGACAGTCGCGCATCTTCTTTGACCGCTGCCTTTACAGCAGCGATGGTTGCCATGGTGATGGAGGTCTTTGGCCTACCAACATGGGCATCATCTTTGGTTGATTATTTACCAGCTTTAAAAGCTTTGACCCACCGATAAATTGTGCGCTTTGACTTTTTAAGAGGTTCATTTTAGCCACACAATTCATCAACCTATGTCAAGCCTTACACGGCATTTAATTTAGCTGCGAATTTTAGTCTTTCTGTTCATTTTACAATGTAACTCGTAAATTGGCCAGTGTATTTGACTGCATGCATTTAAATTTGATAAATCTAGGTAATTATAAAGGCAATTTGCTAGAAATAAACTGTTATCGGTGGCTATTTGAAAGGCAATTCAAATGCAATGACGCGTTATCAGAAATACGTACGATAAAACTAGGGAAACCTATTAGTCCCACGAAATAAGAAGAAATGTTTCCAAAATGACCTGTACAGTGTTGACGGGGACGTTAACCTCAAAACAAACAAACAATGCTCAAATATAACAAAATTTTACCACCACAAACGAGAATTTTTAACTGCTTTTTTTTCATATTTCTGCGGGCATAATTGTCAGTTCTGCTTAAACGAGTAACAGACATTAGAAGAATAATGTTTACTCCTGTAAACATCAGTTTTACTGTATAAAAGTGTAGTTTTAGGGGATTAAACTTAGATATGCTTGTTTTCGTGATGCCGAGTGCGAGCGTGATAACACAGTGGTTAGTGCACTTGCCTCTGATGCTAGTGGTCCCGGGTTTGATCCCAGGCAGCGGCGATAAAATTTCGGTGTCCGAGCACGCTCCATTGGCATTATTTGCAGGGATAATGCCACATAGTGCATCGTCCTGTGGATCGGGATGTTAACTGGGGATGTGGAGGGAGAGTTATGCCCTGTGCAGGTTAAAGACCGCTACCGTAAAATTTTTACACGATTACTGTGTAGGCCTTCATCCTGCATACCAGGGGCCAGTTGTTCAAAGCATCGTTAGCTCAACGAGCTCGTTAGTGGTCATATTGTTAAGTGATCTAGCAAGTACAATATCTAAAATTTTGGTATTTTCGCTGAAAACATGTGAGCAGCTTTGCATATGCAAATGATCAAAGTTTTATTAACGATACGTTAACTAACGACGTCGTTAGTTTCGACCAACTGCCCCTGGTGTGTATGTAATGTACACCTGCGAGTATTGATCAGATGTGACCAATCGCAGTATATAAGTAGAAAGAAAGCCAAGAGACGTACTGGAGAGAGAGAGAGAGAGAGAGAGAGAGAGAGAGAGACGGAGAGAGAGAGAGAGAGAGAGAGAGAGAGAGAGAGAGAGAGAGAGAGAGAGACTGCCAGCAGTTCTCGACCACAATAAAATTTAGTAGTAGACCTAAGCAGACAGCAGAATGATTCATTCTACGGGCATACTTGTCAGTTCTCAGCCAGCAAAAACAAAAACAACACCAAAAAAAAAAAAAAAAAAAAAAAAAAAAAATCAGTAGCATGCGGACTTTGATTCAATCCATCGGCTGTTTATCATGACGTCATAAATATGATTACGTCACAGCAAACTAAAAGTTTACACACAGGCCGTGTGTAAACGTATATCCAAAGAACTGTCATTTAAGTGTGCTGCAAGCGTAAACAAACAGGATAGCAAATGGATTGTACTTTAAAGGAGATATAGTATGGCATTCAACATGTTGTCCTGTTGAGGGATTGACTAAGGACGTGTCACCAGTAAAAAAATTCTGATTCTGATCTGATACTTAGATCCATACACTTTACAAATTTAACTGTAACTGCCATTATGGAAAGATGACATACTTTCGGACGGGCTTTTCAATGTCAGGTAAGGTGCCTTCAGGAGCCAAAGATATCTCCGAGAAAAAGACGAATAAAAAAGGTAAACAGTTCTGCTATTGTAAATGAGCTGCCTTAATGGCTCAATTGTGACCGACACATTCGATCGTTTCTGAACTCGATTTTTTTCTACGTTCACTTTGTCTGCTTTGACAGTGACAAGAAATGATAACTGTTGGAGTATTTTATCCATGTGTGATGGAAAATACAGTCAATCGTAGAAAATTTACTTCGTTTTAGAGGTCGAAAAGAAAAAATATAAATACCACTTAAAAAGTGAATGTCGTTACAGTGCCGATTGACGGCAATGCGCAGAACGTTGCGCAACCGAAATTAAGGTCGGCCACCTTAATTGCACGCCGGTGGGTCAGGCCTCAGATTCTATGATGGTTCCAACGTAAAGGCTTATTGAGAATTAGAGAGATCTAATTCAAGGTAATATTGGTTGGTGCCTGATGCTCTGTCTCTGGTTGGGCACATCGGAGTCTAACTATTGTTTTTTTTTTGCTCCAGCATTTCAGTGGTTTCTTGCTGTCAAGTCCTCACCGTTGTCTCACCTCTGTGGTTCTTTGATTATTTGTGTTCTCGGAGATGTTGCACTGATGAGTTAGGAGGCCTTTATGCGGACTGAACAAATTATTTGTCTAAATCGCGACGGAAGTAAGGGCGAGGATTGTGGCCACGTAAAATCGATTTAAGCCCCCCAGTGGAAATCTTTCCACTGACCGTTCTAAGGCGGTTCTTCTGTGGCGATTTATTTATGTTGTTGCTTGTTACTTACTGTGTGTATCACTCGTGTCTTTTTATTTTGGATGGCAATATGGCCATTTTGTGGGAAAGTAACTGTCCTTATGGCCTTCCTTTGTTTAGGTTTCCATTATGGTCTGGTCGCTTAATGTTTGTGTTTCTTTCCCTTTGGTGTCTTTGATGGGTGGTGTAAGTTAATTGTATCGATTCCTGATGTTTGTTTTACTTTTACTTTAAATAAATTTAAATTAAGATGTTTTCGTGCTTCAAGTCAGTCTAATTATGATTTTTCCACCCTTTACACTACACTTCCTCATAATGTTAGAAAAGTCAAACTTAATGATTTAATTGAATGGACAATTTATAGGGAAGATTCCATCTATCTTGCATGTAATGTAAGAAATGCTTTTTTCACTTCTGAAGAGCATAAAAATTATACTTTATGGTCATGTCAGAAAGTGTGTGAAGCTCTCACCTTTCTACTTGACAATATTTACATATGATTTGGTACTATTTTGTTTCGTTTGACTTCAGGTTTAACATCCTAGTCAACACTGTAAAGGTCATTTTGGAGGTGCTGCTTCCAATTTTGTGGGACTCTTACCCGACATTGAGATGAAATGACATCTCAAGCCCTGCCACCCAATGAAACCAATAGGGTTTATAAGCATTCACAGTTCTGACTCGCACTGCATTGCCTGGGCAGGCTTAGATCCTCTTAGTGGTTTACCAGTACTCTTGCGCGGGTCGGTTTCAGTTCTGCGAGGAAGCATCATG
Organism: Lucinisca nassula; assembly: GCA_963580285.1. Lineage (NCBI taxonomy): Eukaryota > Metazoa > Mollusca > Bivalvia > Lucinida > Lucinidae > Lucinisca > Lucinisca nassula. The sequence goes on from OY757021.1 coordinate 114,574,602, forward strand.
CAGCCCATCTATTTCTTCAAGCCCCGCTGGGTCGGGCCGATTTGGTACTAAGTTATTTAGACAAGTTGTGAGTATTCCAATTTGTAACCGCAACCCTTGTGGCTGATCTGTTCTTGTTTTGATATGAAAGAGACGTCATGATGTCCCTTTCTGTTGAAAACTAATCTGAAATCATTGAAGCCGTTAGCTCAAGTTCTAGATATTTGGATGATTTATTAAATATTGACAATACCTATTTCGATGGTTTGATCAGTCAAATTTACCCCCTACCCCAAACTTCAGTTAAATAAAGCAAATTCTTCTGATGCGGAGGCCCCGTAATTGTAGATAGGTTTGTTTCCTGCAAAATTTATGATAAACCAAAAGATTTTGATTTCAAGATTGTAATTTTTCCTTTCTTGGATGGTGATGTTTCTCGTGCCGCATCCAAGGGCGTTAATATTTTGCAATTAATTTGATTTTCCAGAGTATCTAGTCATGTAACTGACTTCAACACTTGTAATAAATTGTTACCTGCTAAACTTCTTAATCATGGTTATCGGCAAAGACTTTTCAAAATTTTAATGATGTCATGCCGATTTGATTTTAAAATTCAATGATGGACTTAAATCTCTTCTGCAACAAGGTCTATCAGAACCCAAATTTTATGGCGACTTAGTATATAAACTCAGATAAATATATAAATATATAATTGCAATGACTTCAGCACCCAATTTTGTAAAATCATTCTTCAATATAAAAAGATTGGATACAACATAAATGTTATACGACAGACTGCATGCATGGTAGTTAACCAAATCAGGTTTGACAACTTTGCTTCCCTCTTTTGCACGCCGGTGGATCAGGCCTCAGATTCAATGATAGTTCCAGCATAAAGGCTTAATGACAATTAGAGGTAATTTAATTTTATGTAATGTTGGTTGGTGCCTGATGCTCTGTCTCATGTCTGGCCCATCAAAGTTTAACAGTTGGTTTTCTTTTGCTCCAGCATTTCAGTGGTTTTCTTGCTGTCAAGTCCTCACCGCGGTTTCATCTCTGTGGTTGTTTGATTTTTTAGTTCTCGGAGATGTTGCACTGATGAGTTAGGAGGCCTTCATGCAGACTGAACAAATTATTTGTCTAAATCACGACGGAAGTTAAGGTGAGAAGTGAGCTGCGTAAAATAATATTTCAATTTTGCAGTTCTTGCCTCCAAAAGCCATTTTTTATGTATAAGAGCTAAACTGGCTGCAGTACATGTATTTGAAAGAGAACCAAAAAGTATCACTGCGAACAAATGAACAAGAGATCCTGTTTTTAAGCCTTGCCTATTAAAATACGAAAAAGTCCAAAATTTAAGCAAAACACCTTGGAAATGGAGTAAAAAAGAATATGTAAAATATTTTTTTCCTGTTGTTAAGTTCATTTGAAAACAAATTTGTAAAATATCACAAAAACCGGTAAGAGCTTGCAGGTAAAATTTAACCAAATGCGGACGCTGACAATGGCGATATAACAACAGCTCCCGTTACTTGGATAAGGCGAGCTTAAATGATCATGCAGTTGCTTTTTCACTGACACTGGTAAGATTGCAATCATATATCTCTTGCTGTATTTTTATATAGGCAAGCTAATCTAAAGGGAGACAACTTTCAGAACTTCCAGTTCACTTTTCTATAAGCTCTATCCAACAGAAAAAGGGGTCAAATCTTAAAGGAAAGAATTTGTTCAAATCTTAAAGGAAAGAATTTTCTCCTTAGGAGCAAATTCTTTCAGGACAGCAAATTCTTTCCTTTAAGTTTTGACCCCTATTGACATGGGAGACAAAAATACTTTTGCAGGAGTTGCCTACCGTGAAGGTGTTCCCATTCCCCATAACTTCAACCAGACTACATGTATATGTGTATTCTCACCTCATGAAACAGTTCCATAATACTAACATAGTATGGTTTGTCTCTGATGAAATGTTTCAATAGTTTGTATACTGCACATTCAAGGAAGAGAGAGTCATTCACTGCCTCAAGCCCAACATTCTCCTGAAACAAAGTCAGAAATTGTATTAAATTTTGACTCTCTGTCACCATTATTCGCAATCTCGTTATGCAACACAACCTCTTTATAACACTACTGTTTGGGTCCAAAGCAGAAACCTTGAAGTTACTCAATAATTTTATAGCCTTACAAAAATACATGCAATATTATATAGATTATAAAAATCTATTAACCCTTATTGTACCTATTAAATGGAATCTTCCTCCTTATATATAGCAGGAGTCCATTTCAAAATTTAGGAGTGACAGGTTGTGTTTTTCTTCAAAATTTATTTGGAAAATGACCAAACTTTTAGCAAACAGTGGAGGCCTGATCAGACGCCGCATTTTGCGGCGTCTGATCTGGGCCTGCACTGTTTGCCAGGGTACCCATGTTGGGTTTTCTGGTACAAAATGGGTTAATAGTCATTTTACTATATAATCCAAATAGTAAGTGTATCATCATTAAACCATGTTATATCCAAAACTGGGTTACAGTGAACAGTGATATAGAGAGCTTTATGTATACATATTTACATTTCCAGTGTAAAGTCTAATGTAAACCTATAGAAAACAATGCAGTTCACACTTCCATGAACATTGAAACGCATGATATTCAGTGGTATCAAGCAATATGGAGCGTGATAGAATATGGAGCGGGATAGCTCATTGGTTAGTGCACTTGCCTCTGATGCTAGAGGTCCCGGGTTCGATCTCCGGCAGCGGCGATAAAATTTCGGTGTCCGAACACGCTCCACTGGCATCATTTGCAGGGATGAATGTCATAAGGTGCACCGGCCTTCGGATCGGGACGCTAACTAGATAGACATTAGTTTAACCATGGTTCTCTACGGGCTTTGGTGATGTCAACCCTGTTCCACTCTTTGTAGAAAAACAGCATGTAAATGTTTTTCAGCTTTAAAGGTTTGCCCTATAAGCATTTTTTGTGCGCAGTGATGAGGGGCAAAGAATGTAAATATAAATCAAAGTACTGAAAGTACTAATAGAAGGTGATGGTAGATAACTGTTAGTTTTTACATTGGGCCATTTCATTTCATTATCTTTTTTTTGTTGTTGTTGTTGTTGTTTTTTAATTTTTAAACAGTTAATGGTTTTGTATAATTGTAGTTACGCGAGGAGCAGACAAATGAAATGTCAAAAACAAAATTGAGGATCGAACGGTACATGTTGTGAATGCCTTCTTGTGTCAGTGAGAATAATTCTGGATACAATTACATACATAGACTTTAGCAAACAAGATAATTTACTCAACACTCTGTACGTGCTAGCAAATGGCTTTCTTACACCAATATTCCGGGACACTGGCTGGTTTTTATCTGAGGCTTCGATCACAAGTTTAAAAGTTTGTTGGTTCCTATGTTTGTCAATTGGTCGACCCATCGAAACCTGGATTAAACAAGAGGGTTATAATGGCCTTGGAACGCTCACCTCATCCTTATTGTACAGATCAAGTGGTAGGTAATATCAGGTGGAGTGGATGGTTTGAGCCATTTTGGTTGAGAGTGACCAAAGAAACATTCCTGTGAAATTATTTCAAAATCAGTCTACCTATTTAGTAGAACATCACGTGAACAAGTCCGTGAAATGAAGACCCCTCTAAACCTCACTTCATATAGAGAAAACTGGGGCTACGGGGTGGGGGGGTATACATTATTGTTCATATTTCTTCTCAAAGACATAGGTTGTGGGCACTCGTTAGAACTGCATCATTAAGGCGGTTCTAACGATCACTCACAGCCTATGTTTTGAGCATTGTTAAGAAAAATACCACGGACTTTCATCAGAAAAAGAGCAATTTTGCGGATGTTATTGTTTGTTTGTATTGGAGTTTGGCCCAGTCAACACTATTTAGGTCATTTTTGAGCCGGTCAGTTTACCTATCCACACTTTCCAGTAACAGTACAGTGCACATTCTTTCGCCAGAAACTGACAGCTGCCCTTCTTGAATCAGCGGAAGGGAGAGAATGACTGTAGAAAAGATTTCATGATCAATCTCCACGAAAGAATGTTGCCGACCCCGGCGGGAGTCGAACCCGCGTCCTCCTGATCACCAGTGAGACGCGCATCCGACTGAGCCAACGAGGCCGGCTTTGCGGATGTTAAAAATGCACAATATCGCATGGGTGTGTTATCGTAATGAGAAGTCTTATTGTTTCGTTTGGTGTCTTTTGTGTTCAGTGGAGCAAAACTATTTTGAGCAACTTTGTCAGAGGGTCACCCATGGAACATTCCTTCCAAATTATTCTCTTTCTGCATGAGGATGAAGTCTTTTCAAAATTCCCTTCTAAAGAGCTGACTTATATGTTACTATCTGGACATTTTCCGAACATTGAGGGTCATGTCCTAATGCATGGAAATGAATTTGCTCAGAATCATGTGAACAGGTCCGAAAAACGACCACCCCACCCAAACCCCCTTTATACGGAGAAAACTGGGGTTTACGAGGGTATACATTGTTTTTCTTATTTCTGCTCCAAGACATAGGTTGTGGGTACTCGTTAGAACCGCCTTACTGGGGCGGTTCTAACGAGCATCCTCAACCTGTTTTGAACATTTTTATAAAAATATCATGGCTTTTCATCAGAAAACTAGCCGTTTTGGAGATGTGAAAAATGCTCTATGTCACAAGACTAAGTTATCGTAATGGTCTAACTTACAATGCCTCGCTGTGACAACTGGCGGGGGTTGTGGGGGCCTGGGGCCAAGAATTGTCACAAAATGCTAGACAAATGAGTCATTGGTTCCCTTTGACAATACACAGCTAACTTGTATGTAACTATCTGGACATAATTGTGGACATTGAGAGTCAGGTCCTAGAACAACAAAAGGAAATGAAGAGACTCAGTTTTACTAATACTGTCACATGGTGACAAAGGGTGTATGTGTGTGTGTGTGTGTGTGTGTGTGTGGGGGGGGGGTTATGTGTCAGTGGTTCCCTTTGACAATACAGAGCTGACTTGTATGTCACTGTCTAGGCACCTTGTGGACATTGAGGGTCAGGTCTTAGTGCAGCAGAAGGAGATTAACCGGCTCAGCCTTAACCCTATATAAAACCAGAGTGCTCCGGGCAGGTCCAGTTTTGACCCGGTGGGGTTATAATTTGGACAATCTTGGATAAAGGATCTAGAGGAAGTTTTATTCCAAATATCAAAGACTTGGACCTTCTGGTTTCAGACGAGAAGGTATTTAAAGGTTTTCAGTACGTAAGTCTATGTGAAACCAGTGGGCCCTGAGGCGGGGCAACCTTTGACCCCAGGGCTATAATTTACACAGCATAGTAGAGGACAACCAGATGAAGCATCATACCAAATATCAAAGACCTGGGCCTTCTGGTTTCAGACAAGAAGCTTTTAAAAGGTTTTCCATATATAAGTCAAAATAAAACCAGTGTACCCCAGGGCAGGGCCATTTTTTACCCAAGGGCTATAATTTGAACAATCCTGGTAGAGGTTTGCTAGCTGAATCTTCACACCAAATATGAAAGACCTGGGCCTTGCGTTTTCAGAGAAGTTTTTAAGGTTTTCCCTATATATCCCAATGTAAGACCAAAGGGCACCCGGGGGGTGGGTGGGGGTTGGGGGGGGGGTGCAATTCTGGCACAAGGACTATAATTTGAAAATCTTGATATAGGTCCACAAGATGAAGCTACATACCAAATATCAAATATCTGAGATCTGAGGCTTATGGTTTCAGACAAGAAGATTTTTGAAGATTTTCCCGCGAGATGTCTATGTAAAACCAGTGGACTACAGGGCGGGGGCATTTTTGGTCACAGAGCTATAATTCTAACAATCTTGAAAGAGGTCCACTAGACGCAGCTTCATATCAAATATCAAATACCCCAGCCTCCTGGTTTCTGACAAGAAGATTTTCAAAAGGTTTCCCTATATAAGTCAATGTAAAACCATAGGGCCCCAGGGCGGGGGCATTTTTGTCCCCAGGGCTATAATTTGAAGTCGGAAAGTCCATTGGCCTCATAGTGTGGCAAGGCTTTAAATGCCATTTCATCACAATGTAAGGTAAGAGTCCAACGCAATTCGAAGCATGTCTATACAGTTTTGTTTATTTGTTTGATTTGATGTTTAACGCCCCGTCAACACTTCAAAAGGTAATTTTGGGGACGTCGCTTCAATTTTGTGGGTTTTTTACCCGACATTGAGATGAAATGACAACTCAGCCTCTGCCGCACAATGCAACTAATAGAGTTTATATGCATGGATGGTCCAACTCGCACTACTTTTCCTGGGCAGGCTTAGAATCGGAACCTTTAAGCTGTCTACCTGTACTCATGTTCGGTCGATTTCAGCTCTGCGTGGAAACAGCATGCAGCCCATTCTGTTTCCTCAAGCCCCGGTTGGCGGGGCCGTTATACAGTCTTGACGGGGACTTTAAACGTCAAATCAAACAAATCAAATACACCTCAGTAAAAAAGGGAAATATTCAGATACAGAAGAAGAGAAAACAAAGTCTGATAGTTTCTGACCTCGCCCGACCCCCCCCCCCCCCCCCCACACACACACACACAAAAAAAGCACCCACCGCCGGGAATAAATATGTATTACCCCGTACTATAAACGTTAAGATTAAGGAGTATAAGTTTTAAAGTCATATTTTCCTGATGATTCACAGAAATATATATCCATGCAACAGTGAATCGGCCCCCGCCTATCGGGGCTTGAAGAAATATATGGCTGCACGATGCTTCCACGCAGAGCTGAATCCGACCCGCACACGTGTACTGGTAAACCGCTTAGAGGATCTAAGCCTGCCCAGGCAAAGCGGTGCGCACGAGTCGGACCGTCCATGCTTATAAACCCTATTGGTTTCATTGGGCGAAAGGGCTGGAGATAACATTACATCTCAATGTCGGGTAAAAGTCCCACAAAATTGGAAGCAACGTCTCCAAAATGACCTTTACAGTGTTGACGGGGACGTTAAACCTCAAATCAAACAAATGCAACAGTGAAGGTAACTTCGCTCTATCCGCCGCCCCCCCCCCCCCCCCCCCCCCCCGCCCATGGGGGCTTGAAGAAACATATGAGCTGCATGATGCTTCCACGCAGAGCTGAAACCGGCCCGCACACTAGTTCTAGTATACCGCTTAGAGGATCTAAGCCTGTCCAGGAACCGCGGTGCGAGACGGAGCGTCCATGCTAATAAACCATATTGGTTTCATTGGGCGACAGGGCTTGAGTATTCATTTCATCTCAATATCGGGTAAAAGTCCCACAAAATTGTTAGGAAACGTCTCCAAAATGACCTTTACAGTGCTGAGGGGGACGTTAAACCTCAAATCAAACAAACAAACAAACAAAACTTCGCTCTATCTGTAGTATAGCAAGTCGTAGTATTCCATTCATACTGTCAACTCATTCATTGAATTATTAATCCGCAATCTAGATTTTGAGCGAGTTCAGTTGACGTACTAGAGTTAACAAGAGTTGACTTGCTCCAAAATGCGCCGTGTAGAAATATTGCGACTGCTAGAGTTAGCTTGGTATGAGAGTTGGAAGCCTTGCCTAGTGACAACGAATACGGTGGAAAGTGGAAAATTGTAAGTTGAATGCAATCCGAAAATCGATTATTTTCATCTTTTTGAAATTTTGGCCACGAGTTGGAAAAATCACGTCCAACTTGAAAACATTTTTATACTTTCTATTTACTCAAGGGCAAACGATGACATTTTCTTTACGTCAGTAGAGTTCTGAATCTGAATCGTTACTGGTGACGCATCAAATGATATCTGATGCTTCCTGTCGCTTCTAATTTGGGGATCGTGAAGTAGGGCGGTGGGGTGGGGGTGGGGGGGATAAAGTCATTGTACAACCTTGTACAAGAGTATGCCTACTGTCTCCCCTACTTTCCTTGAGTTAACTTTAGTTGGTCAACTGAACTCGCTCACAGCAAATTAGGTCATAACAAAGCTGCGAATCGAGACCAATTTGAACTCTAGGGTTAATTTTATGGTATTTTACTCTGAAGTTAGTTGTTTACGTAATTGGCTTCCTCAGTTTGACAATCTGCATATCATTTTCACTTATCAAATGATACATGCGCGTCTATTGATAAATATATGGAGGCTTACTTTTCTTGAAGCATAGGATTGATTCGTCATCGAGGGGCTGCGGTGTCGATTGGCATAAGAAGGTGAGACCTGAAAGGTCATCACCTTCTAATAAGTTTACATTCATTTCTTAATTAACCTATGATCACCCCCCTGCCGTCATGTTTTTTGTTCTTGCTAGACAGAACTCCCAACTCCCAAAGCAAGCTTGGTTGAACTCAAGTTAACTCTAGTAGTGCGGCACGAGCCATAACCCGCGTGTTTTGGTGTAACTATAGTTAACTCTAGAAAGTCAACCGAACTCGCTCTCAATAACTAGGCCAGGTCAGCTGCGAAACGAGACCAATTTCAAATCTAGATCAATTTTATGATATTTAAAACTGAAATTCATTGTTTGTGCATTTTGCATCCACAGTTTATTTATCAATCTGCATATTATTTTCACATATCAAATGATACAGGCGCGTCTCTTCACTGATTTATGAGGACCTATTTTTCTTGAAACAGATGAGTGATGCGGTATCGAGGGAATTCTCTGAGTGTTGCCATAAGAAGGTGAGACCTGAAAGGTCATCACCTTCTAAAAATAAACTTTAATTTTTCTGCTGTCCATTCATTTCTTAAAAGCAAATACACATATATATGTATTTGCCAATATTAATTCTATACCCTGTCAAATAGAAGCATGTATGTAATTTATCTACAACAAAAGCATACCTCACATTTTTAACAGATAGAACAAAATTCACATGTGAGCCAAGTGACTTACACAATCTGTGGTGAACTAGCCCTTTTATTCTTTTTTAACCCTTAAGATGCCGCAAAAAATGGATCCAAAACAATACGTATACACCCCTATACAAATACATTGCCACCTTTATCGCCGAAAACCAATGAAACTTTTATGATAAAAAAATTGTGATATTTTTCTTATTTCTGCTCAAAATATAGATTGTGGGCACTCGTTAGAACCGCCTCATCGAGGCGGTTCTAACGAGTACCCACAATCTATATTTTAGAGCAGAAATAAGAAAAATAAGGTATACCCCCGGAAACCCCAGTTTGACAATATAAAAGTGGGGTTCAAGGGGGTCAATATTATATAGGCGTGTTTTCGTAATGAATTGTGTCTTTTTATACCATCTACTGCATCTTCTGACAAACTTTTCAAACATATTTTTGGATACAGGCAAACAGTGTGGACCCTGGTCTGATCTTGGTCCACACTGTTTGCAAAGGTGACTTCTAAAGTAACCAGCAGACAACAAAGCAGACCACAATTGTTGTGACTGGCATCTTATGGGTTAATTGCTGAAATATCTATGGAAATGTCTTTTGAGGTGATTTTACATGCCCTTTACTTTTAGTGGAGGCTGCTAGGTGCCAAAACGTATCATGACAAAGATCGTAGTTTTCTGACATAGTGTCTATTTCCCATAGTTCTATTTAACTGCAGCCCTTTCAGGAATATTTCACATACATACATGCTAGTCATACTACACCAAAACCTCAAATAGAGGATCTTATATGAGTGCTCATGTATTATTGAATTTATTAAACGAGTTGAGGTAAAGGGATAAAATGTGAGGCTTTTTTCTAGCATTTTATCCCTTTTCCTTAACGAGTTTAATAAATTCAATAATACATGAGCACGAATGCAACATTCTATTTATCATATGACATTTAAAACGCATTTTATTCATGATTGTTTACAAAAATGTCAACATTCCGCCATTAGTAAACATGAGGTCGTTAAGGACGTCGTACATGTAACGTTACAGGACATATCTATCTTATTTGCATATTTAATCCACTAGTGGATTATCAAAAATATTACATAGCGTTATTACACTCTCAGACGCGACATCATATGATAAAACACAGTTCAATATAACATGGTTTTGAATATAACACAGTTTCAAGATGGATCCCAAAAATGTATAAATTATACAGAAAAATGACCATACATGGTCATTTTTCTGTATAATCTATACAGTTTTGTTTAAATATAACAAAGTTGTTTAACTGACAAGGTTTCTGCCTTGGACGCCAAAAATAGTGTTATAAAGAGGTTGAAATGTATCTAGAGTTTGTTTTAGTAAATGTAGGGGAATGAATATACTGAAAAACTGTAATTGATACGCTTAACCCTTTAAAGGTGCATTATTGTGCTATCTGGAAAAAAAAGCTTCCAAAAATAAAATACATATAGCCGGTATTTTTCTTTAAAACAAGACAAATGAATGCATTTTATGCAAAAATGCGAACAATTATGATGACAGGTAATCAAGTTTGAGACGGATTCCCTAACTAGATTTCGAACACTAGTTAGATCTATTTTTAGTTCGTGACAAAAATAGAATCCCCATATATGACGTTAGGTGACGTTCATTTTTGGCCTTGTTTGCTTAGGCCATGCCTGAAGCGGAAAAAAATATGATGCCAAAAGTAACAACATTCAGAGAAGATACTGTCGCCGTGTATGTGTAAAGTGACAGATTTATTTTTAGAACAGAAATTCCGAACACATGTTCAGAGCGAAGGGTAAACATGAATGAAAACGACTATTTTCACAAAGTTCTGAAGCTGTATTTGGCTCCTAAAGTGTACACATGACAAAGGAGTATGCATTGAAGATAAAAACCAGAAAAAAAAATTTGAGACCCGGTAGCTCAATAATGCACCTTTAACTGCTCCTTAATCCATTCTGTACTGAATGGAACCTCCCACCTTATATTTAGCACAAGTCCATTTCAAAATTTAGGGGTGTCAGGTTGTCGTTTCTTCAAAATTTATTTGGAAAATCTCTGATGTTTTTTGCAAACAGTGTAGGCCCTCATCTGATCTGGGCTTGCACACATTTTGGGGTTTCCAGTACAAATGGGATATTTTAACAAGGTATAACACGAGATACGAATCCTCTCGCACAAGACCACTGCTTGTGTGGAAGACACTGAACTGGCACTTCTTGTTCATCTTTCTCTAAGCCCCGTCCCACTGAAAAATGGGTCTACTCTTAAAGGAAAGAATTTGCTCCTCAGGAGCAAATTCTTTTCTTTAAGAGTTGACCCCTATTGACATGGGAGACAGAAACACTTTTGAAGGAGTTGCCTCTCCTGAAGGTTTATCTATTTCCCTTAATGTACATGCTCGTTACACCAACATTGAACATGTATGGTTTTACCTTTTACCAAACATGTCCAAAGTTGCATAAGGAGCATACGGATGAGCCTGACTGTGTGCCTAACAGAAGAACTGCCCAAGGCTTGTTTGAATAAGAATGAAACATCTAAGCAAACTACCCTTATTACATACAGCAATCAGTTAAAGGGTCATAATATTGCCAGTAGTTAACCTTTCTCTTGCTGGACAGGATAACCCCTACTTTTGCAAACGGTGTAGATCCAGATCAGATGGCTTCTGGAGTGTGATAGCTCAGTGGTTAGTGCACTTGCCTCTGATGCTAGAGGTCGCAGGTTCGATCTCTGGCAGCGGTGATAAAATTTCTGTGTCCGAACACGCGCCATTGGCATCATTTGCAGGGATGTGTCATAAAGTGAACCATCCTTCGGATCGCAACGTTAACTGGAGGTCCCCTGTGCAGGTTAAAGACCCCTACCTAAATTACATGATTACTGTGTAGGATTTCATCAAGCAAAGCTGGTGTGTATGTAATGTACACCTGCGAGTAATGGTCAGATGTGACCGATCGCAGTATAAGTAGAAAGAAAGAAACACTGTTTGTAATGCAGTTTGTGAATTCAGCAAACACTTCCTATCAAGAAATTTGATTGGCTGATTGTCAGAAATGGGTATGGCTAAAATAATCTGTTAAGCAGGATAAGGGTTAGAGTATGAAATGGTAGCTCACCTTTTTATACCAGCAAGGTTTTCCTCTGCGAGTGTAAGACTGGTCCATAACATCATCAGCCACAAGGAAAAATGCTTGTAACTAAAAAAGAAAGAATGGAATACAATGGCCTTGTATGATTTAACTTAGCATTTTATCATTATCTAAGCATTATCTTGTTCTTATTATTATCTACCAATTTCTAGAATTATAAATGTAGTATTATCTTAGCATTTAACATCTTTTTTCGCCCTTTACTGTGTCACCCTCTTTTTCCGAGTATCATGCAGAGAAAATCTGGGTGGATACCAGGGGCCAGTTGTTCAAAACTAATGACGTCTTTAGTTAACGTATTGTTAAAACTTTGATCATTAAATATGGCAAATATGCTGAAATTTTTGCTGAAAAAATGTGAGCAGCTTTTGCGGATGCAAAAGCTGCTCACATTTTTTCAGCAAAAATACCCAAATTGCCAATATTGTACTTGCTAGAATAATTAACAATATGACCACTAACGAGCTCGTTAAGCTAATGATGCTTTGAACAACTCGCCCCAGTACTAAGCAAGGTGGATCAAATATCTTGCTCAAGAACACAACACATGAGGCCTGGTGTGGGAATCGAACCCAGAACCTGGTCAAGTGATTTACCACTGCACTTCATTATTTTAGCACTATCTTAGCATTTATCAATAACTTAGCATTCAATTTAGATTCAACCCATTTTAGGCAGAAGAAATCCAATGGGTCAACAGAGGCAAACATTGCAGGTCCAGACCAGAAACCATAGAACATAATTTCTTGCAACACAAGACAAGGAAATCCGTGATTTTAGCCTGGGATAGAAATTTATGTTCTGACCCTGGTGTTCCGACCCAGGCAACTAATATAAATGCTCTTCAATTCTATTCAACTGCTGGAACTACTTCCACACTACTTATATTTTGTAAACAATATACATGTGCGAGCTGTCAAAACTAACCCGAGGTGTTGTGCAAGAAAAAGAATCCAATATGAGGTGCTGTTGTAGATGGGCGTTTCCAACCCTCGGGATGACCGTGCTGAGCGGAACCTCGGCGTAGCCTCGGTTCTGCTCAGCACGGTCATCCCTTGGGTTGGAAATGCTCATCTACAACAGAACCCCATATCAGATTCTTATAGTCTGGTCAGGACCTTCACAACTGCAAAAAGTACAGCCATTTTCAAACTCAAGTAACTTAAGTAGAATTTTTCTGCCATTTTTCAAAGGGAGACAACTTTCGGGACTTCCTGTTCCATTTTCTATAAGCCCTGTCCCACTGAAAAAGGGGTCTACTCTTACCACTGCTTGTGTGGAAAACACTGAACTGACACTTCCTGTTCATCTTTCTATAAGCCCCGTCCCACTGAAAAAGGGGTCTACTCTTAAAGGAAAGAATTTGCTCCTCAGGAGCAAATTCTTTTCTTTATGAGTTGACCCCTATTGACATGGGTACAGAAACACTTTTGAAGCAGTTGCCTCTCCTGAAGGTTAATCTATTTCCCTTAATGTACATGCTCGTTACACCAACATTGAACATGTATGGTTTTACCTTTTACCAAACATGTCCAAGTTTGCATAAGGAGCATACGGATGAGCCTGACTGTGTGCCTCCACAGGAGCGAATTCTATCCTTTATGAAGGTGTTCCTATTCCTATTAATCTAAAAATGTGTATTTTTTTTTTCTTCTAATTTTACAAAGTGGGACAAAACAGGTTCAGTGAGGAGAGACTTCTTCCATATCTTCCAACATGTGGACCTGAGTTGTTCAAAACTAATGATGTCATTAGTTTACATATCGTTAAGCTTTAACCCTTATCTTGCTGAATATTCAGTTTAGCCACACCCATTTCTGACTTTGAATCAATCAGATTACTTCATGTAATTTATTCTTACAAATCCATAAACTTCATGCCAAACAGTGTAGATCCTGATCAGATGGCTTCTTCAGAAGCCATCTGATCTGGATCTACACTGTTTGCAAAGATAGGGGTTGTCGTGAACAGCAAGATAAGGGTTAATTTGGCAAATACACAAACATTTTTTTTTTTCAGAAAAAATGCCACTGTATTAGATACATATACTAGAACTGTTTATCGACTTTTATGATTTAACCCTTATCATGCTGAATATTCATTTAAGCCACACCAAATTCTGTCTATCAACCAATCAAATTACTTGATGTAATTTATTCCTACAAATTCATAAACTGAATGTCAAACAGTGTAGATCCTGATCAGATGGCTTCTTCATCTGATCTGGATCTACACTGTTTGCAAAGATAGGGGTTGTCGTGAACAGCAAGATAAGGGTTAATTTGGCAAATACACAAACATTTTTTTTTTTCAGAAAAAAAAGCCACTGTATTAGATACATACTAGAACCGTTTATCGACTGCATGTTGGAAGCTCCTAATGGGGTACCTTGGCAAACAGTGCAGGCCCAGATCAGGTGTGAAAAAATTGGCCTGACACATCTTATAATTTATGACAAATGGACTTGTCCAACATATGGCAATGGAAGAGTCCACTAGTAGACTAACATGTTCATGATGCTTACAGCAACTCTGCACTAACTGTACATACTAGAACAGTTGTTATTTTGACCACTAACAAGTCCATTCAGCTAATGATGTTTAAACAACTGGACCCTAACTAAACTTTTATGTACTAGAACAGTTGACATTTTGATTACTAACGAGCTCATTCAGCTGATGATACATGTATTTTAAACAACTGGCCACTAATGGGCTCATTAATCTAATGATGTTTTGAACAACTGGGCCCTAAATGTACTTACTAGAACATAAACACGTTGACCGCCAACAAGCTAATTAATCCAATGATGTTACTGTATTGTATTAATCTAATGATGTCTTTAACAACTGGGCCCTAACTGTAGTTACTAGAACATTATCACTTTGACCACTAACAAGCTCATTAATCTAATGATGTTTTGAACAACTGGGCCCTTAATGTACTTACTAGAACAGTTAAAATGACCATTAATAAGCTCATTAATCTAATGATGTTTTGAACAACTGGGCCCTTAATGTACTTACTAGAACAGTTAAAATGACCATTAATGAGCTCATTAATCTAATGATGTTTTGAACAACTGGGCCCTTAATGTACTTACTAGAACAGTTAAAATGACCATTAATGAGCTCATTAATCTAATGATGTTTTGAACAACTGGGCCCGTAATATACATACTAGAACAGTTAAAATGACCACTAATGAGCTCATTAAGCTAATGATGTTTTGAACAACTGGGCCCTTAATGTACTTACTAAAACAGTTAAAATGACCATTAATGAGCTCATTAAGCTAATGATGTTTTGAACAACTGGGCCCTTAATGTACTTACTAGAACAGTTAAAATGACCACTAATGAGCTCATTAATCTAATGATGTTTTGAACAACTAGGCCCTAATGTACTTACTAGAACAGTTAAAATGACCACTAATGAGCTCATTAATCTAATGATGTTTTGAACAACTAGGCCCTAATGTACTTACTAGAACAGTTAAAACTAGAATTTGTTTTTCTACAAAAACACAGATGTCTCCCCCGTTTTTGACTGCTAAGTATAACCTTGACATTGCAGGTATTGAGCTGGGTCTTGTGTGCAACACATCATCTAATGAAGATGAACATTTCTGCATAGTAACTTTAACAAGAGCACCGCAAGCGGGTGCCAACGCTCGTCTGCAGTTTCTTTTAGAAAACAAAAGTTCTAAGTCAAATCAAATTGCAAGATGGAGTTATAAAATTTGTAGGGAATGTAGCTCTTGTGATGGTGAGTATGTGTATGAAGTTTCATGAAGGTAGGCCAAATAATTTTGGAAATATGGTCAAGGTTAAGTTTTTTGGTTAATTTTTCGAAAAATAGGTCAAAGTTCAAAGGTCAAGGTCACAGGTCAAAAAGCGTGGTATGACTGAAAAGGTCTTGTCCCAAGGAACATTCATGTGAAGTTGGAAGGCTCTGTTGTGAATAGTATTGAAATAAGAGACAAAAACAATTTAAAAAAAAACGGAGAGAAAGGGGAGATAATTCAATCAAATTGCAAGACGGTGTTATAAAACTTGTAGGGAATGTAGCTCTTGTGATGGTGAGTATGTGTATGAAGTTTCATGAAGGTAGGCCAAATACTTTTGGAAATATGGTCAAGGTTAAGGTTTTCGGTTAAATTTTCGAAAAATAGGTCAAAGTTCAAAGGTCAAGGTCACAGATCAAAAAGTTTGGTATCACTGAAAAGGTCTTGTCCCAAGGAACATTCATGTGAAGTTTGAAGGCTCTGTTGTGAATAGTATTAAAATGAGAGCAAAAAATGTGTTTCAGATAAAAATTGGAAAAGGGGAGATAATTCAGCCAAAATCAACAATGTTGTTATGGTCCTTGGTCAAAATGTAGCTCTTGTGATGATGAGTGTGTGTATGAAGTTTCATGAGGCTAGGTCTAATACTTTTTAAGTTATAGCCAAGGTTAAGTTTTTTTGGAACGACGCAGGACGACAACGCAGACGCCGGAGTGATGAAAATAGCTCGAAAGTTTTTTTTTCAAAAAACAGACGAGCTAAAAATGTTCATAGAAAAATAAAAAAGTTATTGGCCGTAAACAAAAAATGCACTTTTTTACCTTTGACCTCTAAGTATGGCCTTGACCTTTGCGGTACAACACATCGTCTCATGATGGTTAACATTTCTGCCAAGAAATTTCATAATCCATCGAAGAAAAAGGAAGTTATTGACTGTCCTTTTTTTACCTTTGACCTCTAGGTATGACCTTGACATTGGAGGTATGGACCTTGGCCTTGCACATGACTCATGGTCCAACTTTCAAGCCTCTAGCTCCAATAGTTTTTGAGATATCTTGCTGACAAGATTTTATTAAAAAAAAATTCAAAGGGCAATAACTCTTGAAAGGGGCATAATCCGGATGAGAAAAAAAATATGCGTCAGCTTATTTTCCATTAGGAATGCATATATGAAATTTCAAAACCATAGCATACACAGTTCTAAACTTATGCTATGCATCACTTTTAGCATTCATTACAATGGGCACAAATTACCAAAATGACAAAGGGCCATAACTGGCAAAGTATTTTTCAGAATTTTGTCAAAAGTTAATCAGTTCATATACTCATCACCAACAATATACTCAACAACTTTCAAGGCTCTAGCTCCAATAGTGTTTGAGATAATTTGCTGACAAGATTTTATTAAAAAAAATTTCAAAGGGCAATAACTCTTGAAAGGGGCATAATTTGGACTAGAAAAAAATACGCGTCAGCTAATTTTTCATGAGGAACCCATATATGAAATTTCAAAACCCTAGCATACACGGTTCTAAAGTTATGCTATGCATCACTTTTAGCATACATTACAATGGGCACAAATTACCAAAATGACAAAGGGCCATAACTCACACAGTATTTTTCAGAATTTTGTCAAAAGTTGATCAGTTCATCTACTCATCACCACCAATATATTCACCAACTTTCAAGCCTCTAGCTCCAATAGTTTTTGAGATATCTTGCTGACAAGATTTTATTAAAAATAAATTCAAAGGGCAATAACTCTTGAAAGAGGCATAATCCGGATGAGAAAAAAAATAAGCGTCAGCTTATTTTCCATTAGGAATGCATATATGAAATTTCAAAACCATAGCATACACAGTTCTAAACTTATGCTATGCATCACTTTTAGCATTCATTACAATGGGCACAAATTACCAAAATGACAAAGGGCCATAACTCGCAAAGTATTTTTCAGAATTTTGTCAAAAGTTAATCAGTTCATATACTCATCACCACCAATATACTCAACAACTTTCAAGGCTCTAGCTCCAATAGTGTTTGAGATAATTTGCTGACAAGATTTTATTAAAAAAATTTCAAAGGGCAATAACTCTTGAAAGGGGCATAATTCGGACTAGAAAAAAAATACGCGTCAGCTAATTTTTCATGAGGAACCCATATATGAAATTTCAAAACCCTAGCATACACGGTTCTAAAGTTATGCTATGCATCACTTTTAGCATACATTACAATGGGCACAAATTACCAAAATGACAAAGGGCCATAACTCACAAAGTATTTTTCAGAATTTTGTCAAAAGTTGATCAGTTCATCTACTCATCACCACCAATATATTCACCAACTTTCAAGCCTCTAGCTCCAATAGTTTTTGAGATATCTTGCTGACAAGATTTTATTAAAAAAAAATTCAAAGGGCAATAACTCTTGAAAGGGGCATAATCCGGATGAGAAAAAAAATAAGCGTCAGCTTATTTTCCATTAGGAATGCATATATGAAATTTCAAAACCATAGCATACACAGTTCTAAACTTATGCTATGCATCACTTTTAGCATTCATTACAATGGGCACAAATTACCAAAATGACAAAGGGCCATAACTGGCAAAGTATTTTTCAGAATTTTGTCAAAAATTTAATCAGTTCATATACTCATCACCACCAATATACTCAACAACTTTCAAGGCTCTAGCTCCAATAGGTTTTGAGATATCTTGCTGACAAGATTTTATTAAAAAAATTTCAAAGGGCAATTGCTCTTGAAAGGGGCATAATCCGGACAAGAAAAAAAATATGCGTCAGCTAATTTTTCATGAGGAACCCATATATGAAATTTCAAAACCCTAGCATACACGGTTCTAAAGTTATGCTATGCATCACTTTTAGCATACATTACAATGGGCACAAATTACCAAAATGACAAAGGGCCATAACTCACAAAGTATTTTTCAGAATTTTGTCAAAAGTTGATCAGTTCATCTGCTCATCACCACCAATATATTCACCAACTTTCAAGCCTCTAGCTCCAATAGTTTTTGAGATATCTTGCTGACAAGATTTTATTAAAAAAAAATTCAAAGGGCAATAACTCTTGAAAGGGGCATAATCTGGATGAGAAAAAAAATAAGCATCAGCTTATTTTCCATTAGGAATGCATATATGAAATTTCAAAACCATAGCATACACAGTTCTAAACTAATGCTATGCATCACTTTTAGCATTCATTACAATGGGCACAAATTACCAAAATGACAAAGGGCCATAACTCGCAAAGTATTTTTCAGAATTTTGTCAAAAGTTAATCAGTTCATATACTCATCACCACCAATATACTCAACAACTTTCAAGGCTCTAGCTCCAATAGTGTTTGAGATAATTTGCTGACAAGATTTTATTAAAAAAATTTCAAAGGGCAATAACTCTGGAAAGGGGCATAATCCGGACGAGAAAAAAAATACGCGTCAGCTAATTTTTCATGAGGAACCCATATATGAAATTTCAAAACCCTAGCATACACGGTTCTAAAGTTATGCTATGCATCACTTTTAGCATACATTACAATGGGCACAAATTACCAAAATGACAAAGGGCCATAACTCACAAAGTATTTTTCAGAATTTTGTCAAAAGTTGATCAGTTCATCTACTCATCACCACCAATATATTCACCAACTTTCAACCCTCTAGCTCCAATAGTTTTTGAGATACCTTGCTGACAATATTTTATTAAAAAAAATTCAAAGGGCAATAACTCTTGAAAGGGGCATAATCCAGATGAGAAAAAAAAAATAGGCGTCAGCTTATTTTCCATTAGGAACCCATATATGAAATTTCAAAACCATAGCATACACAGTTCTAAACTTATGCTATGCATCACTTTTAGCATTCATTACAATGGGCACAAATTACCAAAATGACAAAGGGCCATAACTCGCAAAGTATTTTTCAGAATTTTGTCAAAAGTTAATCAGTTCATATACTCATCACCAACAATCTATTCACCAACTTTCAAGGCTCTAGCTCCAATAGGTTTTGAGATATCTTGCTGACAAGATTTTATTAAAAAAATTTCAAAGGGCAATAACTCTTGAAAGGGGCATAATCCGGACAAGAAAAAAATACGCGTCAGCTAATTTTTCATGAGGAACCCATATATGAAATTTCAAAACCCTAGCATACACGGTTCTAAAGTTATGCTTTGCATCACTTTTAGCATACATTACAATGGGCACAAATTACCAAAATGACAAAGGGCCATAACTCACAAAGTATTTTTCAGAATTTTGTCAAAAGTTGATCAGTTCATCTACTCATCACCACCAATATATTCACCAACTTTCAAGCCTCTAGCTCCAATAATTTTTGAGATATCTTGCTGACAAGATTTTATTAAAAAAAAATTCAAAGGGCAATAACTCTTGAAAGGGGCATAATCCGGATGAGAAAAAATAAGCGTCAGCTAATTTACCATTAGGAATGCATATATGAAATTTCAAAACCATAGCATACACAGTTCTAAACTTATGCTATGCATCACTTTTAGCATTCATTACAATGGGCACAAATTACCAAAATGACAAAGGGCCACAACTCGCAAAGTATTTTTCAGAATTTTGTCAAAAGTTAATCAGTTCATATACTCATCACCACCAATATACTCAACAACTTTCAAGGCTCTAGCTCCAATAGTGTTTGAGATAATTTGCTGACAAGATTTTATTAAAAAATTTCAAAGGGCAATAACTCTTGAAAAGGGCATAATCTGGACTAGAAAAAAAATACGCGTCAGCTAATTTTTCATGAGGAACCCATATATGAAATTTCAAAACCCTAGCATACAAGGTTCTAAAGTTATGCTATGCATCACTTTTAGCATACATTACAATGGGCACAAATTACCAAAATGACAAAGGGCCATAACTCACAAAGTATTTTTCAAAATTTTGTCAAAAGTTGATCAGTTCATCTACTCATCACCACAAATATATTCACCAACTTTCAAGCCTCTAGCTCAAATAGTTTTTGAGATATCTTGCTGACAAGATTTTATTAAAAAAATTTCAAAGGGCAATAACTCTTGAAAGGGGCATAATCCTGACGAGAAAAAAAATACATGTCAGCTTATTTTCCATCAGAAATGCATATATGAAATTTCAAAACTATAGCATACACGGTTCTAAAGTTATGCTATGCATCACTTTTAGCATACATTACAATGGGCACAAATTACCAAAATGACAAAGGGCAATAACTCACAAAATATTTTTCGGAATTTTGTCATAAGTTAATCAGTTCATCTACTCATCACCAACAATCTATTCACCAACTTTCAAGGCTCTAGCTCCAATAGGTTTTGAGATATCTTGCTGACAAGATTTTATTAAAAACATTTCAAAGGGCAATAACTCTTGAAAGGGGCATATTCCGTACGAGAAAAAAAATACGCGTCAGCTAATTTTCCATGAGGAATCCATATATGAAATTTCAAAACCCTAGCATACACGGTTCTAAAGTTATGCTATGCATCACTTTTAGCATACATTACAATGGGCACAAATTACCAAAATGACAAAGGGCCACAACTCACAAAGTATTTTTCGGAATTTTGTCAAAAGTTAATCAGTTCATCTACTCATCACCATCAATATATTCACCGACTTTCAAGGCTCTACCTCCAATAGTTTTTGAGATATCTTGCTGACAAGATTTTATTAAAAAAAAATTCTTGAAGAGGGCATAATCCGGACGAGAAAAAAAATTCGCGTCAGCTAATTTTCCATGAGGAATCCATATATGAAATTTCAAAACCCTAGCATACACGGTTCTTTAGTTATGCTATGCATCAAAAGCGTAATGGACGGACGAACGAACCAGAACCAATATGCCCCTCCAACTTTTTTCAAAGTTGTGGGCATACCGTATTCGACCTATTTACCGCACATGCTCCTATAAGCGCACACACAAGCTTTTTCTGGAAAAAATACACAAGCGCACACTTTACAGTAGCCTCCCAACAAGTTCATATTGAGTTTTGCTGCATCTTTGACCCATTCAATCATATGTACATGTGGTTAATCCCTATGCTGAAATTTAACTCTACAAAATAATCATATCGGAAGCTTTTTTTTTCGTATTTTTTTCGTATTGAGTGTGCGCTTATTAGGTAGATTTTTCACTACAATATTTTCATACAATTTTGAAAAAAACTAAGCGCAGGGTGCGGTAAATAGGTTGAATACGGTAATAAGAAAGTTATTGACAGAACACAAAAAAGGCCCTTTTTTACCTTTAACCTCTATGTATGACCTTGACCTTTCAGTTATTAAACTGGGTCATGCGTGCAACACATCATCTCATGGTGGTTAACATTTCTGCCTAGCAATTTCAAAATCCATCTAAAAATAAGAAAGTTATTGACCAAACATGAAAAAAGGCCCCTTTTTTACCTTTGACCTCTATGTATGACCTTGGCATTTTAAGGTACCAAACTGAATCATGCATGCAACACATCGTCCCATGATAGTTAACAAGTTTTGCCAAGTAACTTCAAATTCTATTTAAAAATAGGCAAGTTATTGACAAAACCCGAAAAAAGGCCCCTTTTTTTTACCTTTGACCTCTAAGTATGACCTTGACCTTTGAGGTACCAACCTGGGTCATGCGCGCAACACATTGCCTTATATTGGTTCACATTTCTGCCATGTGATTTCAAAATCCATCTCAAAATAAGAAAGTTATTGACCAAATACGAAAAAAAGGCCCACTTTTTGACCTTTGACCTCTAAGTATGACCTTGACCTTTGAGGTACCGACCTGCCTCATGTGCACCACACATGGTCTCATGATTGTTAATAATTATGCCAAGTAATTTTAAAACCATCTCAAAATTAGAAAGTTATTGACCAAATACGAAAAAAAGGCCCCTTTTTTTACCTTTGACCTCTAAGTATGACCTTGACCTTTGAGGAACCGACCTGCCTCATGCGCACCACACATCATCTTATGGTTGTTAATAATTATGCCAAGTAATTTTAAAATCCATCTCAAAATAAGAAAGTTATTGACCAAATACGAAAAAAGGCCCCTTTTTGACCTTTGACCTCTAAGCATGACCTTGACCTTTGAGGTACCGACCTGCCTCATGCGCACCACACATCGTCTTATGGTTGTTAATATTTCTGCTGAGTAATTTTAAAATCCATCAAAAAATAAGAAAGTTATTGACCGGACACGATTTGCCCATACATATATACATACCAACAAACTTCCAAGGGAGATAATTCAAAAGGTATAAATGCGAGAGTTATAGTTCTTGCGCACTGCACGTCGTCTAATGCTGATTAATATTTATACGAAGTTTCGTGAAGATAGCTCTAACGGTTTTCAAGTTACAGAGCGGACAGGAATGTGTGACAGACGGACAGACAGACGCCCGAGGAAAAACAATGTCTCTCCGAAAAATAATTTTTCGGGGGAGACATAATGACCACTAATGAGCTCATTAAGCTAATGATGCTTTGAACAACTAGGCCCTAATGTTCAAATGCAGTACCAATATTCGTAATGGTGGGCTGATAATTTGGCCAGCGGACGATTTGGCCCGGACAATTTGGCCTAGGACAATTTGGCCAGCCAAAAATACCGGGAAGGAAAATTTGGCCAAACTTAATTCTCCTAGCGGTTTTACCAATTCTTATTCTATCAATCATTTCAAAAGCAATTTTTTTTTCATTTGGCTACATATTTTCATCAAATATTTCATGTTTTTTTTTTTCAGTGATTGTAGCTGTCATTTCTTGGCTTTGATGAGTAAAAATCAAATGTTGACATAAGGGGAAATTGCATAGTTTGAGCAGTTTCTTCATTAAATTTTTTTGACAACATATTTTTATCACACATCATTACATATTTTCTGCTCATTTATAGTATCTGAGCCCAGTCAACACTATTTAGGTCATATTGAGCAAATCAGTTTCCCTAAGTGTAAGTGGTTAACCAGTGCGGTGCACATTCTTGAACCAGGCAGGCATCACGTGAACAAGTCCGTAAAATGAACTTTATATAGAGAAAATTAGGGTTTATGGGGGTAATCATTATTTTTCTTATTTTTACTCCAAGACATAGGTTGTGGGTACTCATTAGACCAGTCAAAAAATCAATCAGCCAATTAACCATGCAAGTAAGAAAATGTGCTAATTCATCTTGTATTCCAATCCATACACAAACAAACAAACAAAACCAACAAAATAAGTGTGGAGTACCTAATTAAGAAAGCAAGGAACCAAGACCAGTCAGCAAATCAGTTAGCCAATTAACCATGAATACAAGAAAATGTAATTAATCTTGTTTTCCAGCCAATTTAAATAAAACCATTAAATTTATTTATTTATTTCATTTCATTGTATTTTTTGTGTTTGGGGAGGATTATAGTTAACCATTTCCATTAATTTGCACATAAAGAATATCTCAGGCCAAACGTTATAAAAGTTTAAAAAATCTAATTGTTTATAATCTTCTTTAAAATGTTCCTTCCACATATTCAAACATTACTGTATATTAAAATCAAACCTAAAACATTACATTTTCAGTTTAAACTAAACTTCGTTCAGAAAATCTGAATCATCAATTTGTTCCTTTCTTCCTTTTAATACTCATTTTAGCCCATACACCACTATGGGAAAGTTGTAGACCTCACCCTCCGCCGATTTCTCCAACAAGCTGTATGCCTCTGCGACAGCCAGGAAAGGCTGTGATGTGATTATTTGGAGAGAATTGCAAAATCTAAATTTTCGTTCACAGACTAAGACATTCTGACAGGTTCGACACACCCTTTTAAACCATATATAGAAGTGGTTACTGCTCTTGTAAATTACAAGGGGTCTATATTTTATTTGCACGATCACTTCATGTAAAATCCTCAGCTGTGACACCACATCTGATATCGGTATAATTCATTTTGACCAGTGTTGACAGCACATCGCACAAATGGCCTCGTTCTTAGTGAGCTTCTATCTAGCCATTCGAATGCAATGTATGTCATAATTGCATATCTATTTATAAAGTGCATCACATGGATTTGAATATGTATTATTTTACCTGACAATCATCATCAAATGGACTTAGTCTGTGGTCTCATTTCTTTGTTTTGCAATTTTCTCCAAATAATTACAGCCTTTCCTGACTGTCGCAGAAGCATACGACTTGCTGGAGAAGTCAGCGGAGAGTCAGGTCATAAGGGCCTACACTGTTGGCAAACAGTTCCACAGGTTTCCAAATAAAATTTGAAATGACTCCTGCTATATGTAAGGAGGAAGATTCCATTTGGTATAAAAAGGGTTAATGAACAGTGTTATAAAGAGGGTAAGATGTAATTTGCTCCATGGAGTTCTATTACTGAATTTGGGTTCAACATGCAAATGTTAAGAATTAAGTTTCTGCGTTAATTACAATCCTAAGTATAATACAGGCCTCATACTGACCAAGCATTTCCAAGCCTGAAAGCCCCGATTTTACAGCCTTAACCCTTATCTTGCTGAACAAGACAGCCATTATCTTTGCCAACAGTGTAGATCCAGATCAGATGGCTTCTGAAGAAGCCATCTGATCAGGATCTACACAGTTTGCAATGCAGTTTGTGAATTATATCAAGTAATTTGACTGGTGAATAGTCGGAAAAGGGTGTGACTAAATAACTTTTTTCAGCAGGATAAGTGTTAAATAGTCATTTTAAACAGAGTATAGGAAGAAAAATCAAAATCTAAAAGCCTGAAATCAAGGAAAAATCAAGCTTTAAAAGCCTGAAATCCTGCACATGCCTGAAAAATATGAGGCCTGATAATAATGCATGTGTCGCAATGTGTTTCAAGAACTTACCAGTTCAATACACCATCCCAGGACTCTGGCAATATGAAGATCTTTCTCTGTTGGCTGTTTGACTAGTAATTTATATGCCAAGACAACAAATAGTCCTCTGTTCTTCTTACCATGGGGAACATTGTACTGCAGAACCTATAGAACGTTACGAAACTATATAATTTTGATCCCCTAGAATCTTACTTGTATAAAGTAAAACTGGGGGTCACAGGGGTAATCCTTATTTCTGCTCTAAAACATAGATTGTGGGTACTCATTAGAACTACCACATCAAGGCGGTTCTAACTAGTACCCATAATCTATGTTTTGAATTAAGAAAAATGTCGCAATTTTTCATCTTAAAACTCTTATTTTATGCGGTAAAATTTACACTGTATTTGTACAGGGGTGTTTTCGTAATGATATCCTAGGGAATTGAAACAAGGCTAACAACTCTGTCAAGTGGTTTAGGACGACAAAGATGCAAAATGAAATTTCACCATAATTTTATGACATTGTACTTTTATGTTTTTTGAAAACAGAAGATTATTGTCTCCCAAATGAACCCCCCATACTAAAATGAGCACCCATGTGGACTATGTATCTGAAATATTAGGCCTTTTATGAAGTGGATGGGGTCGGGCATGGCTGGTTGATATCAATGAATGTGTCTTTTCATAAGGAGCAAGAATATATATGGTTTAGGGATGGGGATTTGAATGGTCTTTTAAGTAGTGGAGGGGATCTGGCATGGCCCAAGCAGGCCCCAAGAAAGCTCAATATTGACCAGAGTTCTCACTAGGATTTTGAAAACAGGAGTTTAAGAATCCATCCATGGAAAAAGTTGGATTCAAATCTGAAAAGTTGGAGTCAAATTTTGAAAAGTTGGAGTTTGACCCTAAAAAACGTGGGGCAATTATGGCTAAATGCGTACGGCTGTAGAGTGTGACTCCAAAACACTTTGGGGCTTGAACCCTTATCCTGCTTAACATGACAAACCCTTTTCTTGCAATGGAGATCCAGATCAGATGGCTTCCATCTAGTCAGGATTTACACTGTCACTCAGATTGTGAATTTGAATAGATAAATTATATTAGGTTTTGAAAGTTAAGAGTGGACTGCAGCTAAATTAATTTATTCATCAGGATAAGGGTTTAAGTTGAGTGTGTGCAGTTAACAGTAATACAGGCTGTGATCAGGCTGCTCCAACAGGACAAGTCTGTTCAGGTCATGCACTGCATCTTAGTACATAAAATGGCATCTGAAACTTTTGGATTCTTAAAATATTTCGCATAATGATTAAAGACGTAACACTAGCCAAAATTTCCAGTCCAGTCCATTTTGTTTCTTCAAAATAACCAGGATTTGAAGAAATAAGATGGAATAAGAACAAGGCTGAGAAATTTTAACTTTCATTAAAATAAAAAATTAAACTTTTGTTGTTTTTATTGACATCCTGTTTGTCACAAATATTCACAAAAAAAAAACACACACACAAACAAGAGGACCAAGCTGGTCCTGTATCGCTCACCTGAGCTAACAAATTCAAAGTTTCAGGAAGTGCCAAGTAGAATTTAACTCTATGATAAATAGACTGACCTCACCAGTTTTCAAACTCATTCAAGCTTTTATTCCTGGCTTGCTAAGAAGATCCAATATAAACAGATGGGGTTATGGTGATGACAAGTTAAAAAATAAGCAATTAACTGCTGCAATCAAACGCATGTTACTCTGTGACAAATAGGCAAACCTCACGAGTGTTAAAACTCCTCCGAGCTTTTCTGCCTGACTTATTTGTATGTAAGTTTCACAAAGATCTGATCAAAACTGAAGGGGGAAGCAGTGCTAACAAGGTCTAAAATAGGCATTTTAAGCAATCAAAGGCATGTAACTCTATGATAAATGTGCTGACTTGACCAGTATTAAAACTCATCCCAGGTTTTATTTCCAGCCACCTTACATATAAGTTTAAGAACGATCCGATCAAAACTGAAGGGGCTACGGTGATGACAAGGTCAAAATTTGGCATTTTTAGCAATCAAAGGGATGTTACTCTAAAATAAATGGGCCGACTTGGCCAGTTTTCGAACTCATCCGAGGTTTTATCACAAGCCACCTTATATATAAGTTTCAGAAAAATCCGATCAAAACTGAAGAGGCTACGGTGATGACAATGTCAAAAATCAGAATTTTCAGCCATCAAAGGGACATAACTCTATGATAAATGGGCTGACTTGGCCTGTTTTCTAACTCATCCGAGATTTTATCCCCAGCCACCTTACATATAAGTTTCAGAAAGATCCGATCAAAACTGAAGGGGCTATGGTGATGACCAGGTCAAAAATCGGCATTTTCAGCAATCAAAGGGACGTAAATCTATGATCAATAGGCCACCTTGGCCGGTATTCGAACTCATCCAAGGTTTTATCCCCAGCCACCTTACATATAAGTTTCAGAAAGATCCGATCAAAACTGAAAGGGCTACGGTGATGACAAGGTAAAAAATGGTCATTTTCAGTAATCAAAGGGACGTTACTCTGTGATAAATGGACCAACTTGGCCGGTTTTCGAACTCATCCAAATTTTTATCCCCAGCATAATTATAAGTTACATATAAGTTTCAGAAAGATCCGATCAAAACTGAAAGGGCTACGGTGATGACAAGGTCAAAAATCGTCATTTTCAGCAATCAAAGGGACGTTACTCTGTGATAAATGGATCAACTTGGCCGGTTTTCGAACTCATCCAAGTTTTTATCCCCAGCCACCTTACATATAAGTTTCAGAGAGATCCGATCAAAACTGAAGGGGCTATGGTGATGACAAGTTCTAAAATCGGCATTTTCAGCAATCAAATTGACGTAAATCTATGATATATGGGGCGATTTTCAGCAATTAAAGGGACGTTTCTCTGTGATAAATGGACCAACTTGGCCAGTTTTCGAACTCATCCAAGTTTTTATCCCCAGCCACCTTACATATAAGTTTCAGAAAGATCCGATCAAAACTGAAGGGGCTATGGTGATGACAAGGTCAAAAATCGGCATTTTCAGCAATCAAAGGGACGTAAATCTATGATAAATGGGCCAACTTGGCTGGTATTCGAACTCATCCTAGGTTTTATCCCCAGTCACCTTACATATAAGTTTCAGAAAGATCAGATCAAAACTAAAGGGGCTACAGCGATAACAAGGTCAAAAATCAACATTTTCAGCAATCAAAGGGATCTAACTCTATGATAAATAGGCCACCTTGGCCTGTATTCGAACTCATCCAAGGTTTTATCCCCAGCCACCTTACATATAAGTTTCAGAAAGATCCGATCAAAACTGAAAGGGCTACTGTGATGACAAGGTCAAAAATCGTCATTTTCAGCAATCAAAGGGACGTTTCTCTGTGATAAATGGACAAACTTGGCCGGTTTTCGAACTCGTCCGAGATTTCATCCCCAGCCACGTTACATATAAGTTTCAGAAAGATTCAATCAAAACTGAAAGGGCTACGGTGATGACAAGGTCAAAAATCGTCATTTTCAGCAATCAAAGGGACGTTACTCTAAGATAAATGGGCCGACTTGGTCTGTTTTCGAACTCATCCAAGTTTTTACCCCCAGCCACCTTACATATAAGTTTCAGAAAGATCCGATCAAAACTGAAGGGGCTATGGTGATGACAAAGTAAACAAGAGGCTCAATGAGCCTAAACCGCTCACCTGAGGAACTTAAGTTTTAACAATTCACAGACTCGACTACTAAATCTGCTAATAGAATCCAGCCCATTGACCCTTACAGGATATAAGTCATCATTATTGCATTGCATTCCAAGTTTGAGACTTCTAGCTTCTATAGTTCCTGAGAAATCTTTGACGAAAATTTAACATTGGTCAAAATGGAGAGAAAGAAGAATGAAAGAACAGATGAACAAATAAGCTGAGAAAGCCCAATGTCTCTTACACAAAATAAGTCATCATTATTCTATTGAATACCAAATTTGATGCTTCTAGCTTTTATAGTTCCTGAGAAATCTTTGATTAAAAATTTAACATTGGTCTATTATCTCTATATGGAGAGAAAGAAGAATGAAGGAACAAATGAACCAGACTAGCTCCAAAACCTAATGCAGCCTTTCCCCTTGCCCAATGGTGCTACACATAAAATTTAAACAAGATTGGTCGACTGCCTTCTGAGATATGCTTCATTGAAAGTGTGGACGACGGATGGACGGACGACAGACGACGGACTCCGGAGCCTTGGTATACTATCAGCTCACTGGAGCCTTTGGCTCAGGTGAGCTAAAAATTCAAGTCGCTATTTCTGTCACAACATTTTCCCTACGTTAAGTCTATGGGCAAATTTTTTTGTCTCTCAAGGTCACGTAACTCCGAGGTCAATATTCCGATTCGGCCCAAAATAAAACTTAACCGAGATTTTATGCCTGTCCTCGTTACCTGCAAGTTTGAAGCTGATATGAATAAAAATAAAGTTGCTATCGTGGTCACAACGTATTTTTTTATGCTCAAGGGCAGGTAACTCCAAGGCAAATATTCCGATTCGGCCGAAAAATCGAACTTAACCGAGATTTTATGTCTGTCCTCGTTACCTGCAAGTTTGAAGCTGATCTGAAAAAAATTCAAGTCGCTATCTGAAAAAAATTCAAGTCGCTATCGTAGTCACAACATTTTCCCTATGTAAAGTCTATGGGCAAATTTTTTGTCGCTCAAGGTCATGTAACTCCGAGGTCAATATTCCGATTCGAACTTAACTGAGATTTTATGCCTGTCCACGTTACCTGCAAGTTTGAAGCTGATCTGAATAAAAATAAAGTTGCTATCGTGGTCACAACGTATTATTTTATGCTCAAGGGCAGGTAACTCCAAGGCAAATAATCCGATTCGGCCCAAAATCGAACTTAACCGAGATTTTATGTCTGTCCTCGTTACCTGCAAGTTTGAAGCTGATCTGAAAACAAGAGGGCCATGATGGCCCTGGATCGCTCACCTGATCCATAGTGTAACAAGTGGGCCCCAGAGAGGGCCATTATTGGCCCCAGGGTTTTAATGTGCATAATGTTGAGGGAGGTCTTAAAGGTGAAGCTTCATACCAAACATCAACAAAGGCTATAATTAGAACAATCTTGGCAAAGGTCCACTAGATAAAGCTACACATCAAATTTCAAAGACCTGGGCCTTGCAGTTTCAGAGAAGAAGATTTTTTTTAAAGATATTCCCTACATAAGCCTATGCAAAACCAAATGGCCCCAGGGCTATATAAATCTATGTAAAAACAAAGGGCCCCGGCCCGGGGTGGGGGCATTTGTGGCCCCAGGGCTATAATTTGAACAATCTTGGTAGAGGTCCACTAGATAAAGCTCCATACTAAATATCAAAGGCCTTGGCCTTGCAGTTTCAGAGAAGATTTTTAAAGATTTCCCTATATAAGTCTATGCAAAACCAA
Source organism: Lucinisca nassula (assembly GCA_963580285.1). Classification (NCBI taxonomy): domain Eukaryota; kingdom Metazoa; phylum Mollusca; class Bivalvia; order Lucinida; family Lucinidae; genus Lucinisca; species Lucinisca nassula. The sequence continues at coordinate 114,605,688 of OY757021.1, forward strand.
AGGGCCCCGGAGCGGGGACATTTTTGGTACCAGGGCTATAATTTGAATAATTTTGATAGAGGTCCACTAGATGCAGCTTCATACCAAATATCAAAGACCCAGGCCTTGTGGTTTCAGAGAAGAAGATTTTTGAAGATTTTCCCCATGTAAGTCTATGTAAAACCATAGGGCCCCAGAGTGGGGGCATTTTTGGCCCCAGGGCTATAATTTTAACAATCTTGGTAGAGGTCCATTAGATGCAACTTCATACCAAATTTCAAAGTCCTGGGCCTTGTGGTTTCAGAGAAGATTTTTAAAGATTATCCCTATATAAGTCTATGTAAAACCAAAGGGCCCCGGGACGGGGCCACTTTTGGCCCCAGCACTATAATTTGAATCATCTTGGTAGGGGTCCTTTAGAAGAAGCTTCATACCAAATATAAAAGACCTAGGCCTTGTGGTTTCAGAGAAGAAGATTTTTAAAGATTTTCCCTATATAAGTCTATGTAAAACCAAAGGGCCCCTGAGCGGGGGCATTTTTGGCCCAAGGGCTATAATTTGAACAATCTTGGTAGGGGTCCACTAGATGAAGCTTCATACAAAATATCAAAGTCCTGGGCCTTGCAGTTTCAGAGCAGAAGATTTTTAAAGATTTTCCCTATATAAGCCTATGTAAAACCAAAGGGCCCGGCGGCGGGGACATTTTTGGCCTCAGCACTATCATTTGAATAATCTTGTTAGGGGTCTTTTAGATGAAGCTTCATACCAAATATAAAAGACCTAGGCCTTGTGGTTTCAGAGAAAAGGATTTTTAAAGATTTTCCCTATATAAGTCTATGTAAAACTAGAGTGTTCACAAGTTTTTTCTTTAATTTGACCTACTGACCTACTTTTTGACCCGAAAAGACCTTTATTCAAACTTAGCCAAGATATTGTCACAATGACCATTCTGAGCAAGATTAATGATTTAACCAAACTTGTGGCCTCCTGAGTATTCACAAGGTTTTTCTATGATTTGACCTACTGACCTACTTTTCAACCGGACATGACCCATATTCAAACTTGACCGAGATATTGTCATGATGATCATTCTGAGCAAGTTTGATTATGATTGGACCAAAATTGTGGCCCCTAGGGTGTTCACAAGGTTTTTATATGATTTGACCCGCTGACCTACTTTTTAACCCGATATGACCCATATTCGAACTGGACTGAAATATTGTCACAATGGTCATTCTGAGCAAGTTTCATGATAATTGGACCAAAACAGTGGCCTTCAGAGTGTTCACAAGGTTTTTCTATGATTTGACCTACTGACCTACTTTTTGACCGGACATGACCCATATTCGAACTTGACCAAGATATTGTCATGATGATCATTCTGAGCAAGTTTGATTATGATTGGACCAAAATTGTGGCCTCTAGGGTGTTCACAAGGTTTTTCTATGATTTGACCCGCTGACCTACTTTTTAAGCCGACATGATCCATATTCAAACTTCACTAAAATATTGTCACAATGATCATTCTGAGCAAGTTTGATGATGATTGGACCAAAATTGTGGCCTCTCGAGTGTTCATAAGGTTTTTCTATGATTTGACCTACTGACCTACTTTTTTACCCGACATGACCCAAATTCGAACTTGACCGAGATATTGTCATGATTATCATTCTGAGCAAGTTTGATGATAATTGGACCAAAACTGTGGCCTCTAGTGTGTTCACAAGAAAAAGTTTACGCACGGACGACGCACGACGGACGACGGACGACGCACGACGCACGACGACGCCGGACATCTTACTGTCACAAAAGCTCACCATGACCTTCGGTCAGGTGAGCTAAAAATTCAAGTCGCTATCGTAGTCACAACATTTTCCCTATGTTAAGTCTATGGGCAAAATTTTTGTCGCTCAAGGTCACGTAACTCCGAGGTCGATATTCCGATTCGGCCCAAAATCGAACTTAACCGGGATTTTATGCCTGTCCTCGTTACCTGCAAGTTTGAAGCTGATCTGAATAAAAATAAAGTTGCTATCGTGGTCACAACATATTTTTTCATGCTCAAGGGCAGGTAACTCCAAGGCAAATAATCCGATTCGGCCCAAAATCGAACTTAACCGTGATTTTATGTCTGTCCTCGTTACCTGCAAGTTTGAAGCTGATCTGAAAAAAATTCAAGTCGCTATCGTAGTCACAACAGTTTCCCTATGTTAAGTCTATGGGCAAATTTTTTGTCGCTCAAGGTCACGTAACTCCGAGGTCAATATTCCGATTCTGCCCAAAATCGAACTTAACCCAGATTTTATGCCTGTCCTTATTATCTGCAAGAATGAAGTCGATCAGAAAAAAATTGACGGAGCTAGAGTGATGACAAGCTTTTTCCTATGTTAAGTCTATGGGAGCTATATGTTGCCATGGTAACCAGAGTTCCACTCAGATCTGCATGAAAACCTTATGCAGTCTTTCCACTTGCCCAATAATGTTACACATGAAATTTGATCAAAGTCGGCCAAGTAGTCTTCAAGATATACATTTTTGAAATTCACATTAACCCTTATGCAAAAATGCACAAGGGCAGGTAACTCCTAAGTGTATGATCCGATTCTGCCAATTATTGAACTTGACTGAGATTTCATGGCTGTGCTGGTTATCTGTAAGAATGAAGCCAATCCGAACAAAATTGAAGCAGCTACAGTGATGACAACATTTTCCCCATGTTAAGTCGATAGGCAATTTTTCGGGCGCTCAAGGGGACGTAACTCTTGAGTGAATCATCTGATTCGGCCCAAAATCGAACTTGACCGAGATTTTATGCCTGTACTGGTTATCTGCAAGAATGAAGTCGATCAGAAAAAAATTGACGGAGCTAGAGTGATGACAAGCTTTTTCCCATGTGAAGTCTATGGGAGCTAGATGTTGCCATGGCAACCAGAGTTCCACTCAGATCTCCCTGAAAACCTAATGAAGCCTTTCCACTTGCCCAATAATGCGACACATGAAATTTGATCAAAGTTGGCCAAGTAGTATTTAAGATATACATTTTTGAAATTCCCATTAACCCTAATGCAAAAACACACAAGGGCAGGTAACTCCTAAGTGAATGATCCGATTCTGCCAGTTATCGAACTTGACCGAGATTTCATGGCTGTGCTGGTTATCTGCAAGAATAAAGCCAATCTGAAAATAATTGAAGCAGCTACGGTGATGACAACATTCTCCCCATGTTAAGTCAATAGGCAATTTTTTCAACGCTCAAGGGCACGTAACTCCTGAGTGAATAATCCGATTCAGCCCAAAATCGAACTTGATCGAGATTTCATGCCTGTCCTCGTTATCTGCAAGAATGAAGTCGATCAGAAAAAAATTGACGGAGCTAGAGTGATGACAAGCTTTTTCCTATGTTTTTTCAACGCTTAAAGTGAATGACCACCTTTAAAATATAATTACTTCATTTGCAAGAAAAAGTTACTGTAATGATTAATCTCTGACTTTTATTACCTATTGAAATCTGCTAAGGTAATTAAATCAACATTTAATGGTTTCAGTGAAGCCTTCTGGCAGCGGCCATATTTTCCCCAAGGTAACCCAAATGTATCCCAGCGTCCAACATGTTTGCTCAATTCCTGACCTCAAGGAGACCATTGAAGCTCTATGTCTCTCTATGTAGCTACTAAAGGAGAGGTAATTAGGCTCTCTAATCAGGTTGCATTCTCAAAAATCCTTAACTAGGCTGTCAGTTCAGGATCTTACATACTGGCTTCATTATGTTTTTGGATGAAAATAAAGACTTTAAAGACAGTTTTCCTGAGTTTGGTGCCATTGGTTTCATTGGGTGGCATTCATCTCAATGTCGGGTATAAATCCCACAAAATTGGAAGCAGCATCTCCAAAATGCCCTAAATAGTGGTGATGGGAATATTAAACATCAATTCAAACAAACAAAATCTGTTCTTTCCTACAAAACAATTGTTTTCTGTAATCCTTGTCTGATCTACAGTCTTGTTTGATTGTTTGATTTGAGGTTTAACGTCCCCGTCAACACTATTTAGGTCATTTTGGAGACGTTGCTTCCAATTTTGTGGGACTTTTACCCGACATTGAGATGAAATGACATCTCAATACCTGCCGCCCAATAAAACCAATAGAGTTTATATGCATGGACGGGCCGACTCGCAGCATGTTTCCTGCGCAGACTTAGACCTAAGCAGATTACCAGTACTAATGTGCGGTCGGTATCAGCTCTGCGTGGAAGCATCGTGCAGCCCATATATTTCTCCAAGCCCCTATGGACGGGGGCGACTGATCTACAGTCAATCACGTTGTACACCTGTACACTGTTTGCATAAAATCCAGGACTTTATCCAAAAATGAAAACATAAATTATGGGTACTCAAAGGAATCACCTCATTGAGTACCCACAATCTATCTTTTAATCTAGATTAAACCATTTAGTACCCGAAACCCCAAAAGAGGTACCCTGGCAAACACTGCAGGCCCAGATCAGACGCCGCAGCACGCGGCGTCTGATCAGGGCTTACACTGTTTGCAAAATGTTCCGCCATTTTCCTAATAAATTTTGAGGAAAACAACCTGACAGACCTTAATTTTGAAATATATATATATACAAGAAGGCATTTTTATTATTTTAAAGTTCACTTTCTCCTCTAAAATCCTCAGCTGCTAAAGATAGCTGTCGGAACATGGACTGAACAGTCTCCTTGAGATCACTGCAGGAGATATAATCTGTAAAAATGTCTGACACCCTATAAACAACTTTAATGAGCCATTACAGTTAATTAGAGCAACAGTTTAGGAGGAGAATATGATTTTATCATTCCTCAATGGTGTTATTGTAAAATGGATCTGAGAAAAAAAATGGTGGTCATTCACTTTAAGGGCACGTAACTCCTGAGTGAATAATCCGATTCAGCCCAAAATCGAACTTGATCGAGATTTCATGCCTGTCCTCGTTATCTGCAAGAATGAAGACAATCAGAAAAAAATTGACGGAGCTAGAGTGATGACAAACTTTTTCCTATGTTAAGTCTATGGGAGCTATTTGTTGCCATGGCAACCAGAGTTCCAATCCGATCTGCCCGAAAACAGTATGCAGCCTTTCCCCCTACCTGATAATGCTTCACATGAAATTTGATCAAGATTGGCCCACTGGTTCCGGAGATATACTTCTTTGAAAGTGTGGACGACGACGACGGACGACGACGACGGACGCCGGCTCGTGGTATACTAATACCTCACATGAGCCTTCGGCTCAGGTGAGCTAAAAATCGGCATTTTCAGCAATCAAAGGGACGTAAATCTATGATAAATGGGCCAACTTGGCCGGTATTCGAACTCTTACATATAAGTTTCAGAAAGATCCGAACAAAACTGAAAGGGCTACGGTGATGACAAGGTCAAAAATCGTCATTTTCAGCAATCAAAGGGACGTTACTCTGTGATAAATGGACCAACTAGGCCGGTTTTCGAACTCATCCAAGTTTTTATCCCCAGCCACCTTACATATAAGTTTCGGAAAGATCCGAACAAAACTGAAGGGGCTACGGTGATGACAAGGTCAAATATCTGCACTTTCAGCAATCAAAGGGATGTAACTCTATCATTAATGGGCCGACTTGTAACTCTATAATCAATAGGCGGAATTGGCCGGTTTTCGAACTCATCCGAGCTTTTATCCCCAGTAACCTTACATATAAGTTTCAGAAAGATCCGATCAAAACTGAAGGGGCTATTGTGATGACAAGGTCAAAAATCGGCATTTTCAGCAATCAAAGGGATGTAACTCTATCATTAATGGGCCGACTTGGCCGGTTTTAGAACTCATCCGAGCTTTTATCCTCAGCCACCTTACATATAAGTTTCAGAAAGATCCGATCAAAACTGAAGGTGCTACGGTGATGACAAGCATTTTCCATTGTAAGTCTATGGGAAATTGGAATTGCCATAGCAACCAAAGTTTTCAATCAATTTTGATAAAAAGCTAAATTCTTCGTTGCCCCACCCAAGGCATGCTACAGATAAGAAATGATTGAGATCAGCCTGCAGGCTGCAGAGATATAACTGGTCAAAGGTGGTGACGGACAGAAGACGGACGACGGATGACCAGTTATACTAAAAGCTCCCCTGGAGCCTTCGGCCCAGGTGAGCTAAAAACACCAACAGTGCAGGCCCAGATCAGATGCCACAGGTGTCTGTTCCGGACCTCCATTATTAGCAGGCAGTTCAACACTTTACTTAATGCTAATATTCCATGGTTTCTGATAATTAATTTCTTTCATTCAAATAGGCCTAATCAAGGTAACTTCATAAACAATAAAGACATTGTTCAATACGAAAGTGCGACAAACTCAAGTCATAATTTTCTTTAATCGTAATAGAGATTATACATAGAGATTATCATATGGCATTTTTCATATCATACCCCATATCAGCCCGAGACTCCCATATCGGCCCGAGGGCTAATATGGGTCGAGGGCTGATATGGGGTATGATATGAAAAATGTCGTATCATAATCTATTTATCATACATTTCACTTTTAAAAAAAATTGTTCAAAATAAATTGTAAATTTTATTAATTACCTACCTACCCACCCACCCACCCATCCACCCATCGATCGATCGATCGATCGATCGATCCATCCATCCATCCATCTATCCATCTATCTATCTACTGATACTGCGTCGGTCACATTTGACCATTACCGCAGGTGTATATTCCATACACTCCAGGTTTTGCAGGATGAAAGCCTACACAGTAATCATGTAATTACGGTAGGGATCTTTAACCTGCACAGGGGATGGTTCTCCCCGCACAGGGGGCCTCCAGTTAACGACCTGATCCGAAGAAAGGTGCACTTTATGACATTCATCCCTGCAAATGATGCCAATGTGGCGTGTTCGGCCACCAAAATTTTATCGCATCAGAGGCAAGTGCATTTACCACTGAGCTATCACGTTCCTGTCAGCAATCCCCTGCATCGTTCTTTCGCCCATTTTCCTCTTGCATTCCCTGCGTCGTGCCATGTTTTTTTTTACCAAATAGTTCAACCAGAAGAAAGGCCCCCGCCCACAGGGGCTTGAAGAAATATATGGGCTGCATGATGCTTCCACGCAGAGCTGAATCCGGCCCGCACACTAGTACTGGTAAACCGCATAGAGGATCTAAGCCTGTCCAGGAACCGCGGTGCGAGGCGGACCGTCCATGCTAATAAACCCTTTTGGTTTCATTGGGCGACAGGGCTTGAGATGTCATTTCATCTCAATGTCGGGTAAAAGTCCCACAAAATTGGAAGCAATGTCTCCAAAATGACTCTTACAGTGTTGACGGGGACGTTAAACCTCAAATCAAACAAACAAAACAAATCAACCAGAAGAAAATATTGCAAATGGCGTCCTGAACAACAAATGTGATCTGCCGCAAAAGGAAGAACGCCGCATGTTCAGAATAGGGTGACGTCAGAGGTATGATAAAGGTTTACAAGTGCGATAAAGGGTTGTGATATGGATTTTTTGGGTATGATAAAGCCCATGCGATATGGCAGCACCTGCAAGCGTGATACGTGCATTGTTGTCACGTTCATATCCCATATTCAAAAACTAAGTATGTTATACTAAATGTATGATAAACTAGATTATCGCATCCTTTAACAAAACAATCAATTAATGTTAATCAGCCACGAGCTTGATTTAATCACACAAAAACACCTGCATCTTGCAACAGCAAGCCTGACCTGTCAATCTTCTAGCCGTGACACTCTGATTGGCCGAGAGAGCAATATGACTGTCCTCGTTAGGTAATGTTTGAACAAGCCTGGCGGCGACGATTAACGGTAAACTTTTGATCTGAAAGCGGTAGCTAAATTTGGAGATCAATTGGACACCTGCTGTCATCTTTTGATGTGATTGGGGTCATTTTGACACTCGATTACGGACGCGTCAGACGAAAAAAAATTGGAGTAATTAAGAATCCACGGCAGAAAATTTTACGCGTACAAATGCAAAAATAGGCGTAAAAATACGCCGAATTTGGCGTTTCCGAGTACTCTGAAATTTGATGTCACTAAATGTGTCATATCATAAGGACCAAAAATATGTTCGGTTTAGGGGTGGGGAACACAAGAGTTTCTGAGATATGAGGGCTTTTATGAACTGATGGTGTTGGGCATGGCCCCGTCACATCCCAGATATCTTTAAGTTGGTGTCACTGAACGTGTCTTATGTTCATAAGGAACATGAATATATAAGGTTTAGGGGTGAGGTGGGGATCTGAACGGTTTCTCTGATATTAGGCCTTTTATGAAGTGCAGGGGTGGGGCATCACCCCGATGCATACCGAGAGACCCCCATGTTGGTTTCACTGAATGCCTCTTATCATAAAGAAAATTTACATGTATATGGTTAAGGGTTTGGGATATGAAAGGTTTCAGAGTTATTACCTAAGCCTTTTATGAAGTGAAGGAGTGGGACATCGCCCCAGCGCACGATGGGGGACCTGCCGGTTGGTGTTACTGAATGTGTCTAATCTAAAGAAACTAGAATATATATGGTTTAGGAGTGGGGATTTGAACAGTTTCTGAGATATTAGGCCTTTAACAAAGTGGAGGAGGGGCAAGGCCTCTGCGCACCCCAGTGGATACCTTGAAACCCTCTTGCAAAACCCCTTATTGATATCTGTCATATTCCCCAAATTTTAGAAAATTCCATTTTGGAGTTACTGTGAACCCATGTGGAAAATAATTTGAGCGGGTAAAATTTGGGCTGCCTTTTGCATGCACTACAGGGGCAATTTGGGTCTGCGTTTTTTTTAAGTTTTTGAAACCCTCTTGCACATCTTTATATCCATATTTTTCAAACAATCCGTCCGAACAAAATTTGGGAGGATATTTCTGCACGCCCCCAGGGGATGTTCTGGGTCCGTTGTCTTGGGCTTTGAATCCCTCTTATACAACTTCATATCCATATCTATCATATCCCAAAATTTCAGAACAATCTGTCCAGTGGCTACTGAGAACTTGTCCGGACAAAATTTGGGCAGAATGAAAAAGTAGAAAAACCAATTAGTCTCCCCACTTTGTTTGGGAGACCTACTATTACGAAACAAAGCAGCAAAAACAATAAGTCTCCCCACTTTGTTTGGGAGACTTAATTATGCAATATTGTAAATTTTCAGCTTCATATCCAACCAAAACTAAGGTAATATGGAGAAGGGAATTCTGTTCAAATGTGCAGAAGTCTGAGTTTATGAGCTAAACAACTACACCAGAGGTTTCTAAATTATGGTAGAGCTGAATATATATACCCTAACATCACGTTTACTAGGCTGTAACAAATATCCCTCTCATGAAGAAAGCACGCCTATTCAAATATACTGAAAATTTAAAACCAAAAAACGAGAGGTCTCAGACAAAAATAAAATCTAATATTTTTCATATTACCGTATTGTTCAAAACATAGATTATGTGTAATCTTCAGAACGCCTCGATGTTCTAACGAGTATGCACAATGTATGTTTTTGAGCAGAAATAAGGAAAATAATGTATACCTCTGTAAACCCCAGTTTTACCATATTAAAGTGGGGTTTAAAGGGGTCAAAATTATATAGGCATGTTTTCATGATGATACCCCACTTTACATGTATATAGAAAGAATTGGGGTTGAACAGGGGTATACATTATTTTTCTTATTTCTATTCCAAGACAAAGGTTGTGGGTACTTGTAAGAACCCCTTCAATGAGTTGGTTCTAACAAGATTTGGCGTTAAGAAAACAATCACAAAGGTTAAAAAAAAAATAATAACAAAGTTTAATCAGAAAAATAACCGTTATTGAGGAAAGAAAGAACAACTATGTCGTGGTTTTGATTGTTTGATTTGCGGTTTAACGTCCCCGTCAACACTGTAAAGGCCATTTTGGAGACGTTGCTTCAAATCTTGTGGGACTTTTACCCGACATTGGGATGAAATGACATCTCAAGTCCTGTTGTCCAATGAAACCAGTAGGGTTTATAAGCATGGACAGTCCGACTCGTGCACCGCTATACCTGGGCAGGCTGGGATCCTCCAAGCAGTTTACCAGTACTCGTGTGCGGGTCGGTTTCAGCTCTGCATGGAAGCATCATGCACCCATATATTTCTTCAAAGCCCCAATGGGAGGGGGCAGAACTATGTCATGGGATCTGTTATCATGTAAAATTATCAAAGACTTTGAAAGGAGCAGCTTTTTGTACATAAAGAAAAGAATTTATTCCTAAATCCTGTTGAATAAATTGATTTAGCCACTCCCATTTCTGACTATCAACCAATCAAATTACTTAATACTTAGTACATGCATTACGCATACACGCCTATACAAATACATTGCCACCTTTATCGCCGAAAAAATGAAACTTTTATGATGAAAAATTGCGATATTTTTCTTATTTCTGCTCCAAATATAGATTGTGGGCACTCGATAGAACTGCCTCATCGAGGCGGTTCTAACGAGTACCCACAATCTATATTTTAGAGCAGAAATAAGAAAAATAATGTATACCCCTGGAAACCCCAGTTTTACTATATAAAAGTGGGGTTCAAGGGGGTCAAAAATATATAGGCGTGTTTTCATGATGCATAATGATTTTGCTCAATTCACAAACAGTGTTGATCCTGATCAGATGGCTTCTATAGAAGCTATCTGGTCTGGATCTACGTTGTTTGCAAAGGATGTCTTGTTCAGCAGAATAAGGGTTAAGGAAGCAAATTCTTTCTTTTAAGCAAAACTGGGAACACATGGCCGATTTTTCTTCAATTTTTCAAAGGAAGAAAACTTTGGGGACTTCCTGTTCCCTTTTCTATAAGCCCTGTCCCACTGAGAATGGGATCTTCTCTTCAAGGAAGCAAATTCTTCCTTTTAAGAGTTGACCCCTAGTGACATAGGAGACAAAAATACTTTTGCAGGAGTTGCCTCCTCTGAACATGTTCCCATTCCCCTTAAGAAAAGCCAGCATATGAGATGGAATGCATTTAATTTTATGGAAGAGAACCTTCCTTGTGGAGTCACTCTGTCAGCCTGTCTTTTATTATTTTTTTAACTCTTATCATGCTGTTCACGACAACCCCTATCTTTGGAAACAGTGTAGATCCAGATCAGATGGCTTCTGAAGAAGCCATCTGATCAGGATCTACACTGTTTGCCATTAAGTTTATGGCTTTGTAAGAATAAATTACATCAAGTAATCTGATTGGTTCAAAGTCAGAAATGGGTGTGGCTAAACTGAATATTCAGCAAGAGAAGGGTTAATATTACATAGCCCCAGATAAGAGGGGGGTATCCACATATAATTTTTCTAATTTTCGCACAAAAATATGTATCGCGTGGGTACTCATACTACAATATATGTTTTTGTGCAGAAAATAAGAAAAATATCAGTACTTTTCTGATGAAAAAAGCCCCTTGTATGGAGCTATATGACAGCATCATGTGAACAAATCTATGAAATGAATACCCCCACTAAACCCCACTTTATATAGAGAAAACTGGGGTTTAAGGGGGTATGTCATATTTTTTTATTTCTGCTCCAAGACATGGGTTGTGGGTACTCATTAGAACTGCCTAACGAGCAACCACAACCTATGTTTGCAGTATAAATCAGAAAAATGTAAGAAAAGTAGCCATTTTGGAGGTGTGAAAAATGCACTATGTCGCACAGGTGTGTTATAAAATGCACTATGTCGCACAGGTGTGTTATCGTAATGGTATGAATTACAATAACCAAGGAACTGACCTCTTGGAACCATTCAGCTGCAGGACCAAGTTCTCTGTCTTTCAGGTTTGTTTCACATAGAACTCTGACCAGCTCAGGAAACACCTCATCAAAAAGTTCCAGGTCAGTTGTCGACCGTGACTTTTTTGCTGCAGCAACTTCTGAATCACAGCCATTCTGCCTGCAGAAAATCAAATCCTGAATGGTAATCATTCAATGTCTGTGCACTCATACATAAAATCCTATTTCTAAAACAAGAGGACAATGAGGTCCTGATCACTCCCCTGAGCCCTGAGTACACCACAACCTCTTTATAACACTATTAATTGGGTCCAAAGCAGAAACTGTGTTAGTTAAACAACCGTGTTATATCCAAACAAAAATGTATAGATTATATAGAAAAATGACCATTTATGGTCATTTTTCTATATGATCTATACATTTTTAGGATCCATCTTGAAACCGTGTTATATCCGAGATCGTGTTATAATAAACCGTGTTATAACGAGGTTGTGGTGTATTATTTGGTCCTTTTTTTCCTATCTGAGTGACTATAATCTTTGGTGCTAATCAATAGGTCAAGGTCAACCTGGGGTTATTATTCATAAATATTGCAGTGGACAGTCACCTGAAGCTTCATACACAGCATCAAGAAATTGGCCCAGCCTCTCTGGAGAAGGATTACTTCAAGTTTCTTATTACATATATCCATGGCAGACATTTTGGTCATGTGATTTGGACCATTTGAATAAACTTTCGTTCATCCATTGCCAAGGCAGCTGCATATAAAATTTAATAGAAATCGGCCCAGCAGTTTAAGAGAACAATCATGTACTTTAAAAAAAAAGTTGATGAACACCTGGGGCAAAGTTCGCTGAATGACCTTGACATTTAATAGCATTCACAGACAGGAATACAGTACCTATACTCATTTCATAATCACAACAGTGCATTTTTAACCTCTTTACCGTTCAAAACCCTTAAGGAACCAAATTTGACCATGTCCAAAGATAGGTCAAGGTCTGAGGTGGAGTGCTGTGGTGCAGTGATAAAGCATCAGACTCTAGATCAAGACTGGTACCCAGTTTGACCCTTACTAACATAAAGTGTTGTTTCCTTCCACAAGAGACTTTATCCACATTGCTCAGTACTGGTTCTACCCAGGAAAAGGAAAAAAGAGGACCACATGGAAGATTAAGACAATGTACCTTATATTGCTTTGGATCCCGCCCATCGGGGCTTTGAGTTTGAGAAAGTGACAGGGCTGCATGGTTCTTCCATTGTTTGTTTGTTTCATTTGAGGTTTAACATCCCTGTCAACACTGTATAGGTAATTTTGGAGACGTTGCTTCCAATTTTGTGGGAATTTTACCCGATATTGAGCTGAAATGACATCTCAAGCCCTACTGCCCAATGAAGCCAAAAGGCTTATATGCATTGGACAGTCTGACCCACACCACTTTCCCTGGGCAGGCTTAGTCCTTCTAAGGGGTTTACAAGTACTCATGTGCGGTCAGTTTCAGCTCTGCGTGGAAGCACCATGCAGCCAATCTATTTCTCCAAGCCCTGATGGGCGGGGGGCTCCACAATACATGTATTGTAGGTATAAGTCCTATAGCAATGCCCTGAAGAACTTCTTTCCTAGAACTATTCCTCAATTACCGGTGTCGATAGCTCAGTGGTAGTCTGGTAGAGCTTCTGCTTCAGGAATGGGGAGGTCCTGGGTTCGATCCCTGGCCGCGCCATACCAAAGGCTTGAAAAATGGTAATAGGAGCTCTCTTGGCAGATGCTTGCATTATCGGGGTAGTCCTAGTAAGATAAATGAAGGCAGGTAAGTATTTCATAAGGGATACTTTGTTTGTCACAATACGGTAAAAGCCTTACAGAGCTTTCCGGGATTTAGGGACACCTCGGCCCCGACCAACTCGGCCCCTTTTATTATTATAATAATTATTATTATTATTATTATATTTGCCCGAAAGATATTTTTTTAGCTTGGGTCAAGGTGGAAGGATAGCAATAGTTTACCTAAAATAATACATACTTGTCTCAGTGTTTGCGTTTTCAAAACTGAATACACCTATTTTCATATTTGTTGGACTGTTACGCATTCTCAAGTAACTGTCAATGATATTAAATTATCTTTGATTGGATTATCTTGAGTAATTATTATTTGATAATTGGATGGGAAGTACTGAGCAATTACCGTATAACCGTTACAAGTCTTTAATCCCGTCATGAGAACACCTGAACATTGCACATGCGAACAACAAATGTGCAGATTAGCCTGCGCATCGCCCACTCTGGTCAGAGCTGCTGTTCGCTGCTTTGGCTGTGGCTTCTGAGACTTAGCAGGTAGCAGCAGTTAATTGAAATGTTGACATCTCTATGTATTTATGAATTGGGCAGAGCAGAAATGAGAAAATTTCTCGATGCTTGGATAGTATGAAAATTGCACGTGCGAACAACAAATGCGCAGATCAGCCTGCACATCCACGCACTCTGATCAGCGCTTTTGTTCCCTGCTTGGATAGTATGATTACTGAGGCTGCTGTATGCCAAACTTTATTCCTTTGGACGGCTTCTGAGACTAAGAAGGTAGGCTTTTTGCATGTGCGAATAATAAATGCGCAGACCAGCCTGCCCACTTTGATCAGTGCTGTTGGTCGCTGCTTGGACCACGGCTTCTGAGACTAAGCAGGTAGCAGCTACATGTAATTGAAATGCAGACATCTCTATGTTTTTTATGATTTGCTTTGTTTGATTTGAGGTTTAACGTCCCCGTCAATACTGTATAGGTCATTTTGGAGACACTGCTTCCATTACCCGACATTGAGATCAAATGACATCTGAAGCCCTGTCACCCAATGAAACCAATAGGGTTTATAAGCATGGACAGCCCGACTCACACTGCTTTGCCTGGGCAGGCTTAGATCCTCCAAGCAGTTTACCAGTACTCTTGTTCGGTCATGCCGCCCATCTATTTCTTCAAGCCCGATAGGCGGCGGCCGTTAGGCCGAACTGCATATCAAGTTAAGAACGTCACGGAGACGCCTTATGTTTAAGAGAAGAAATGAGAACATTTCTCGCTGCTTGGATAGTATGAAAATTGCATGTGCTAATAACAAATGCGCAGATCAGCCTGCGCATCCGCTAACTCTGATCAGCGCTTTTGTTCCCTGCTTGGAAAGTATGCTTACTAAGGCTGATGTATGCCAAAATTTATGTCTCTGAACGGCTTCTGAGACTAAGCAGGGATCTGGGTCTAATATTAGGAGCTGAAATAGGAAAAATGAAGCCGGTTACTACTGTACATCACTGAAAATGAAAATGACCAGTAATTAAGGTAAATTAATGGACGGATAGATGGATGGACCCAAAAATTGACAAATTTAATCTATTTACTTTTATAGATTTGAAAGTTGTTGTTCTTTTTTATATCAATATATAAGTATATATTTTAAAACACAACACTATTATTATCATTACTATCATTAATATCCAGTCCCTGTTTTATCTGGAGTCCCCCAAGGTTCGGTCCTTGGACCGGTCCTTTTCTTGGTTTTCATTAATGATCAGGTCATCGGTCCGTTTGTTTGCTGATGATTGTGTCCTGTATAGGAACATATATTCTGCTTCTGACTGTCTTATTTTACAAGATGACCTGGATCAACTTGCGCAGTGGGAGGCCGATTGGCAAATGAGGTTCGGTGTGGCCGAGTGTCACTCAGTGGGGGTGTCACGACACCCTCCGGACGGGCAAATTAGGTTTGACTATACTCTTCACCAGCGGGTTTTGGAGCATGTTCAATCCGCCAAATGCCTTGGTATCACCATCACTGGCGATCTTGATTGGGGTCAACATATCTCAGAGATTACATCTAAAGCAACTGGGACTATGGGATTCCTTGGACGGAACTTGGCTTTTGCACCTAGGCAGACAAAGGGTGTTGCATGTAGAACATTGGTTCGCCCTCAACTGGAATATGCATCGCCCGTTTGGCGTCCCTGTGTTGGGGCTCAGACACAGCAGGTGGAGAGGGTGCAGGGGACGGCTGCTCGATGGACCTGTAGGCGATGGCGAAATAGAGGTGGCGTCGATGGGCTGGGGTGGCCGTCCCTGGAGGCCCGTCATGAGCCGTCCTCTTTAACCTTCTTCTGCGGGATGCACTCAGGTTCAGTGTCTATTGATAAAGATGGGTGCTTGACCCCTGTGTCAGACAGTGTCGACCCAAACAGGGGCGTCGAGGGTAAACGTCTCACAGTGTCGTGGATGCCAGTCCTGTAGTGGTGCCCTGGGGGACTTGTTCTTTCCTGGGGCTGTTCCCCGGTGGAGTGGTCTTCCCTCCTCTGCAGTGGGTGCCAGGTAGGCGGTGGGATTCAGGGCCCGGGCAGTGTGAGTTTGGGACTCAGAGGTATGCGTTTTGGGGTGCCTCTGTTATGCAGATTGTAAGTGGTTTTAAGGACGCATCCAGTGCCTCTCTCTCTTTTTTTTTTTTTTTTTCCAGCTAAATTCTAAATTTAGCCACCCAATCAACTGAGGTAATGGCCAGATATGACCGACTCAGTATAAGAAGATAGATAGATAGATACAAAAGGGGCCGATTTGTCAGGGGCCGAGTTTGTTAGGGACCGAGTTGTCCAGTTACCCTTACCGGTTCCGGGTCGTTTCGCCCGTGGGTCGTTTCGCCCTGAGTCTTTTCGCCCTGATTTTGGGGGTGGGTCGTTTCGCCCTTACCTGGTGGGTCGTTTCGCCCGTGAGTCGTTTCGCTCGTGGGTCGTTTCGCCGCAATTATATTTTTAGGGAGTGACAAACGGAATGGATGAGTAAATGGACAGATGGATGAATAAACAAGAGCACCGCAAGCGGGTGCCAACGCTCGTCTGCAGTTTCTTTTAGAAAACAAAAGTTCTAAGTCAAATCAAATTGCAAGATGGAGTTATAAAACTTGTAGGGATTGTAGCTCTTGTGATGGTGAGTATGTGTATGAAGTTTCAAGAAGGTCGGCCAAATACTTTTGGAAATATGGTCAAGGTTAAGTTTTTTGGTTAATTTTTCGAAAAATAGGTCAAAGTTCAAAGGTCAAAAAGCGTGGTATGACTGAAAAGGTCTTGTCCCAAGGAACATTCATGTGAAGTTGGAAGGCTCTGTTGTGAATAGTATTGAAATAAGAGACAAAAACAATTTAAAAAAAACGGAGAGAAAAGGGGAGATAATTCAATCAAATTGCAAGATGGAGTTATAAAACTTGTAGGGAATGTAGCTCTTGTGATGGTGAGTATGTGTATGAAGTTTCATGAAGGTAGGCCAAATACTTTTGGAAATATGGTCAAGGTTAAGGTTTTCGGTTAAATTTTCGAAAAATAGGTCAAAGTTCAAAGGTCAAGGTCACAGATCAAAAAGTTTGGTATCACTGAAAAGGTCTTGTCCCAAGGAACATTCATGTGAAGTTTGAAGGCTCTGTTGTGAATAGTATTAAAATGAGAGCAAAAAATGTGTTTCAGAAAAAAAATGGAAAAGGGGAGATAATTCAGCCAAAATCAACAATGTTGTTATGGTCCTTGGTCAAAATGTAGCTCTTGTGATGATGAGTGTGTGTATGAAGTTTCATGAGGCTAGGTCTAATACTTTTTAAGTTATAGCCAAGGTTAAGTTTTTTTGGAACGACGCAGGACGACTACGCAGACGCCGGAGTGATGACAATAGCTCAAAAGTTTTTTTTCAAAAAACAGACGAGCTAATAAATGAATAAATGGGTGAATGAGGTTGTGCGTTGGTAGATGGATGGACGTACGGACGGCATTTGAATATACGGAGATAGATAAGTTAATAAATGAATGAATGGAGAGTATTGGTAGATGGACAATCGGAAATGAATGAATGAATGAAGTGATGCTTTTGTAGATGGACGGATGGACGAACGGATCTGAACCGTTCATGGTGACACGTCAAATGACACCTACGGATGGGTGATGTATGGATGGGTTCGTTTCAGAGTTCGGATAGAGAGATAAAAAGTCAAAAAAATAAAATCTTATAAACTGTGTTTGTGATCTTCACAAATCCAAACAGTAGTGTCAAAATGTGTTAAGTATGTGATATATGGGTACTTGTTAGAATCGCTTTGCCGAGGCGGTTCTAACGAACACCAACATTACATGACTGGAGCAGAAATAGCAGACTATGGTACTACCCACAAAACACACAACGAACATGTAACACATTGTTTTTCATATTTCCGGCCCAAAATACACAGATCGTTGGTGATCGTTAGAACCGCTTCGCCGAGGCGTTTCTAACGAGCACCCGAGCAGAAATATGAAAAATATAAGAATTTTTTATCAGAACAATTTTGTGTTTTATTTTTATTTGGTGGTTCAATTTTCCAGTATTTGAAGTATGTTTTCGTAATGCAAACTATTTAAACAGACCAGTCCGATAACACAGCCGTGCGACATAGTGCATGTTTTCACATCTCTTAAATGACTATTTTTATTATGACAATTTGTGGTATTTTTTCTTATCTATACTGCAAACATAGGTTGAGGCGGTTCTAACGAGTACCCGCAACCTTTGTCTTGTAGCAGAAATAACAAAAATAATGTATATCCCAGTAAACCCCATTATTCTTCATATAAGGTGGGGTTTAGGGGGTGTTCATTCCACGGACTTGTTTATGTGATACTATGATTTCAATGTTTTCCTTTTTTTAAATATTTAAAATGTAAAATATGTTTTTTGTTATTCATAAAATTATGGGGAAAAATGAGAAGAAAGTATAAAACGTTATTTTTCTATTCCTACCCAGGTTGAGCTACAATAGAGACTAGAGTATGTATAAAAGTTAAACCAACATTTTACACATGGCACTTAAGGTGTAATATTGATTATTACTCTTTAAAGGACATTTTTGTAAACTTTTATTCAGACACCACTGTTTAAAAATATTTTTTTTTTTTTTTTGGAATTGAGGTTTAACATCCCCTTCATCACAATTAACGTAATAATGTAACCAGTTATATCACGCCGCTATTTGAGCAGAAAGAACAACTGATAAGTAAATAAAACATCATGTTAGCAAGTCTATGCAATAACGTCCCCTCTAAACCCAACTTTATACAGTGACAAAAAGGGGTTTTCGCATATACTTTATTTCTCTTATTTCTGATTCTAGAACATAGACAATTAGACGGTTCTAATCCAAAATCTAGGCTATGTTTTGAGGAGAAAGAAAAATATGTCACATTTTTGAAGATAAACAGTCATTTTCAAACAGCCATAAATCCCATTTTATTGCAAAGACTTATGTGAGCTCGAATATCTTTCTCTAAAAGGTGGTCAGAATCAGAATTGTTACTGGTGACACGTCAAATGACATTCATACACCAGGACCTGTGATATGGGAAGTTAGTCCCTAGCTCTAACCAAAGATGTAAACTTAGCTACACAATCCTCAGCACCTTCAGCCGTCAAAATAATAGAATCGGGAAGGGCATTCCAATCTCTAATGGTTCGGGGGAAAAACGATTCTTTATAAATATCCGTTCTTGCAGTAAGGGTCTGAAACGTCATTGAATGGTGTTTTCTACAATGCCTAGCTGGGGGAACAAGGTCATCTGTTGGAATGCTGGCAGCACCCTTTAGACCTTTGTATAAGAGTATGAGCCTACTGTCTCTTCTCCTTTTCTTTAGAGACTCCCATCTTAATTTTCCTAGAATTCCAGTCATGCTCCCAGTTTCAAAGCAATAATTTCCAGTTACAAATCTAGCAGCTCTATTCTGAACTCATTGATGTACAGGGAGAACAATAGAGGACCAAGAACGGTCCCTTGTGGGACTCCAGACAAAACTGGCGCCCATACTGAAGATTCACCATTAACAACAACACGCTGTTTTCTGTAGCAAAGGAAGGAATCTATCCATTTAAGAGTCTTCCCACCAATTCCATAACCAAATAATTTGGATTTAAGTAGTTCATGAGGAGGGGTGTCAAAAGCCTTCTCAAAGTCCAGAATAAATGTGTCCACCTGCCCCCCTTTGTCCAGGATTTTTGCCCAATCATTAATAACCGTGCTCAACTGAGTTTCGCAACTATGCCTTTTCCTAAATGCATGTTGTCTGTCTGACAAAAGTTTATGTTCATCCAAGTGGGCCATGATGTTTGAGCAGACTATGTGTTCAAGCAATTTACATAGAACACAGGTCAGTGACACCGGGCGATAATTACGAGCAAGAGCCCTGTCCCCTTTTTTGAAAAGTGGACAGATGTTCGCTAGGAGCCATTCTTTGGGAATTTCACCCGTATCGAGCGATTGTTGGAAAAGATGAGCAAAAACTGGACCTAACTCGTTTGCTAGTTCCTTCAGGACTCTAGGATGAAGCTCATCAGGCCCTAAAGCTTTAGAAGGGTTCAAGCCTTTAAGTAATTTGATCACTCCCGCAGAGGATACAACAATATTTTCCATGAAAGGGGCCGATCTTCCAGTCAATGGAACCTCGTTGAACTCAGTTTTATTAAATGCATCATTGAATTGACCAACCAATTCCTCTGCCCTTTCAGAGTCCGATTCAGCGACCCCGTTCCCTCCTCTTTTATTAAGGGGTGGGATACCTTGCCTATCTTTCTTCTGGCTATTGATATATCTGTAGAAGTCTCTGGGATTCGCCTTTACATCACCTACCAAGTTATTTACATACTGATCATACCCCGCCCACCAAAATTTCTTAATCGGGAGAAGAAACGTACCTAATTGCTGTGCTCGGCCCTGTGCTCTCAGACGTCATCTTTAGAACTTCAACCAATCACATCGAAAGTCAACACGATCAGAATTGTTTCTGGTATATCAATATTCATACACGTCTTTTCGTAAGACTGCCGATGTGACACACACATGTGGACCGGTTCCCGATCTCCTTATAAAATCTTGATGACGTCGCCAGCAGAAAACCAGCCGGATCTTGCCTGACTCTCGTCTATATATAGCACGAACCTCTGTTACTATTTTTAGATAATTCAAGATTAGCTTTTAAAAGGCCTTCTTCGATGGGATGCATTCAGGTACAGTGACTTCAACTTCAATATGGTACACTCCAACGTCACTATGGACATCTAATGGAGACCGTTGGTGGAGACAAATATACTTGACCCCTGCGACAGTTTCAACCCGAACAAGGGCATCAGTAGAAAAAAAAAAAAAAAAAAAAAACTCACAATATCGTAGGCACCAGTCATCTATCTATCTATCTATCTATCTATCTATCTATCTATCTATCTATCTATCTATCTATCTATCTATCTATCTATCTATCTATCTATCTATCTATCTATCTATCTATCTATCTATCTATCTATCTATCTATCTATCTATCTATCTATCTATCTATCTATCTATCTATCTATCTATCTATCTATCTATCTATCTATCAGAATCAGAATTGTTACTGGTGACACGTCAAATGACATTCATACACCAGGACCTGTGATGTGGGAAGTTAGTCCCTAGCTCTAACCAAAGAGGTAAATTTAGCTACACAATCATCAGCACCTTCAGCTGTCGAAATAATCGAATCGGGAAGGGCATTCCAATCTCTAATGGTTCTGGGGAAGAACGACTCTTTATAAATGTCAGTTCTTGCGCTAAGGGTCTGAAACGCCAACGAATGGTAATTTCTACAGTGTCTAGCTGGGGGAACAAGGTCATCTGTTGGAATGCTGGCAGCACCCTTTAGACCTTTGTATAAAAGGATTAGCCTACTGTCTTTTCTCCTTTCTTGAGAGACTCCCATTTTAATTTTCCAAGTATTCCAGTCATGCTCCCAGTTTCAAAGCAGTAATTGCCTGTTACAAATCTAGCAGCTCTATTCTGAACTTTTTCAATTTCATCGTTAAGGACCACTCCACTGGGGTCCCAGATACAACTCCCATATTCCAAGATTGGGCGAACAAGACCTTTATATGCTGCCTCTTTTACATCCTGAGGGCACTGATGAAGATTTCGCCTCAGGAAACCAAGCGTTCTATTTGCCTTAGTACACATGTTGCTAATATGAGTATTCCATCTCAAGTTGTGTGAGATTGTCACCCCAAGGTATTTAATGGAGTCCACATTCTCGAGGACCGTTCCCTCTAAGGTGTAAGAAGCCTCAACTTTATTAGATCTCTTCCTAGTTATCTGCATAATATTGCATTTAACTGGCTGAAATATCATGCCCCATTTACGTGCCCAACATCCTAATCTATCTATGTCAGCCTGAAGTTTCAATGAGTCATCTGTATCTCTAATTTCCCGGTAACAAACACAGTCATCTGCGAACAGTCTTATTTCTGAGTCAATGTCAGTGGAAATATCATTGATGTACAGGGAGATCTATCTATCTATCTATCTATCTATCTATCTATCTATCTATCTATCTATCTATCTATCTATCTATCTATCTATCTATCTATCTATCTATCTATCTATCTATCTATCTATCTATCTATCTATCTATCTATCTATCTATCTATCTATCTATCTGTCTGTCTATCTATCTATCTATCTATCTATCTATCTATCTATCTATCTATCTATCTATCTATCTATCTATCTATCTATCTATCTAACTTCTCATACGGAGTCGGTCATATTTGGCCATTACCTCAGTTGGGTGGGTGGCTAAATTTAGAATTTAGTATAAAAAATCTTCACTGGATGAGCCCTTAAAACTATTTACAACCCGAACACAGAGGTATCCTAAAACGCATACATCTGAGTTACAATCTTATAGTTCTAGGGAAGAAAGAGTTTTTCAGGGCATCACTATAGGACTGGTACCTACGATAGTGTTAGTTATTTGCTCTTGATGCCCTTGTCCCGGCTGACACTGTTGCAGGGGTCAAGTAACTATCCTTGTTAATTGATACTGTACCAGAATGTATCTTGTAGAAGAAGGTTAAGGAGGACTGCTCACTGGCCACTCTAGCTCATCAAGCATGTCACCGACGCTACTTCTATTTCGCCATCGTCTGCAGGTCCATCGAGCAGCTGTCCTCTGCAACTTCTCCACCTGCTGAATCTAAGTTTGGATGGAAAGCCATAGGAAGACTTCCAAAATCTCGGACATACCCTTCTCGGCATTTACACCTTTTCTTCGTTCGGGTCGATGGGCATGGTGGGCGAAGCTTGCTTACCAAGTAATACTTACTATCCGCGGACGCCTGATTACACTCTTTCGGAGTCCATGTCTGTTGATCTGAACATTGATATTTGCCATTTTATCTATGGACTAATGATTTTGGATTAACGCTTTGGTACTACGACCTAAAATACTTTTAACATAGGGATGCCAAATTGGTGATGCATAATCAAGTTGAGGGCGAACCCATGTTTTATATGCAACATCCTTTGTCTGCCGAGGTGCAAAATTACGTCTAAGGAATCCTAAGGTCCTAGTTGCTTTAGATGTTATTTCCGAGATATGTTAACCCCAATCGAGATCGTCAGTGATGGTGATACCAAGATATTTGGCGGAATGAACCTGCTCCAAATTTGCTGGTGAAGTATATAATCATACTTAATTTGCTTTTCCGGAAGTTGTCGTGACACCCTCATTGAATGACATTTAGCCACATTGAACTTCATCTGCCAATCTGCTTCCCATAGTGCAAGTCGATCCGGGTCATCTTGTAAAATGCGACAGTCAGAAGGAGAATATATGTCCCTATACAGGACACAATCATCAACAAACAAACGGACAGATGACCGGCTATTATCAGGGAGATCACTGATGAATACCAAAAAGAGGACCGGTCCAAGGACCGAACCTTGTGGGACACCGGATAAAACAGGGACTCGATCAGACGCTTGTCCATTAAGTACAACTTGTTAAGAGCGCCCTGAGAGCCATGAGCTAATCCAGCTATATGTGGATCCTCTTATCACATAGTAGTCCAATTTGTACAATAGCCTTCTGTACTGTACCTTGTCAAAGGCCTTGGCGAAATCCATGATGATCAAGTCAGTCTGTTTGTGGCCACGGTTTATGGCCCCATCCAGATTGTTCACAATGTCATGGAATAATTGAACTAGTTGAGTTTCGCAAGACCTTTGACTTCGGAAACCATGTTGACAGTCAGCAAGAATGCTCTCAAAGGCTAAGTGCTTGTTAATGCTGCTAACTAATATATGCTCCAGGGTTTTGCAACAGGTGCATGTTAGCGACACTGGTCTATAATTTGCTGCATCATATTTTTCCCCCTTTTTATAGACCGGGGTAACATTTGCTTGTCGCCCGTCATCTGGTAGAGTGTCCTGGGCGAGTGATTCTAATACTGCGGTCGGTCCCATTTGGCCATTACTCGCAGGTGTATATTACATACACTCCAGTTTTGCAGGATGTAAGCATACACAGTGATCATGTAATTATGGTAGGGTTCTTTTACCTGCATAGAGGGTGGTTCTCCCTGCACAGGGGGCCTCCAGTTAACGTCCCGTTCCGAAGGACCATGCACTTTATATAACATTCATCCCGGCAAATGATGTGTTCGGACACCATAATTTTATTACCGCCGCCGGGAATCGAACCGGGGGTCTCTAGCATCATAAGCAAATGCACGGCAAGTGCATCACTCACATGTGTACCTTGCAAACTTTTGGAGCACATAGTTTGTTCAAATGTAATGGCCCATCTTGACCATCATAAACTCTTATCTGACAGACAGCATGCTTTCAGAAAGAACCATAGGTGTGAAACACAACTGGTGACAGTGATAGATGATTGGGCTAAAATCTTGGATAATGGTGGTCAAATTGACACATTCATCTTGGATTTTGAGAAAGCTTTTGATACACCTCCTCATGTGGGCTAGGAAGTGGGTAATGCGGTTCCAACCCAGTAAATGTAACATGATGCAAATTACAAGAAAGTGGACCAAAAAGATCAATGCTACCTATGAATTGGAAGGAACTCCCCTTGAAAATGTAGAAAGCATCATACTTGGTGTGACAATCACGAATGATTTAAGATGACTCACATTAGTAATGTTTGTACTAAGGCAAATAGAACCCTTGGCTTCTTAAGACGGAATCTGTCAGCATGCCCACAAGACGTAAAATAAATGGCATACAAGGGACAGTCCTGGAATATGTAAGTACGTCTTGAGATCCATCTAATGTTACCCTCTAGAAGGAACTGGAGAAAATCGAAAAACGTGCAGTCCGTTTTGTAACTGGGAATTACTTGTTTGAAACTGGGAGTATGACTGGCATTATGGAACAATTAAAGTAGGAGTTTCTTAAAGAGCGGAGAAAACAAAGTAGGCTGATACTTTTATATAAAGGTCGGAAGAGTAAAGCCAGTATACCCAATGGTGATATTGTTCCCCCTTTCAAAGACAACAATTCGGAAAAAAAAATCAGTAGCCCTCCAAAAAATTGGCACTAGAACTGACATCAACAAATTTAACTTCACACCTAGGACAATCTCAGATTGGAACGAGCTCCCCTCTTCTCACTTGATGTCTGCGGAAAGCGCAGATGACTCCAGCTCTAGATTCAACACCCTTGTGAGGTCTAGGGACTAGTTCAGTCGGTCGAAGGTCCTGGTGAAGGATTGTCGAAGGACGTGTCCCAGTAAACAATTCTGAGTCTGATTCTGGAGCACTAACCACAAACCACTGAGCTACCACGATCAACTACGCTATTTACAATCTGATTAACAAAGGTATACTTCAACGCATACATCTGAGTCCCAATCTATACTGAACGGGCTTTGAACTCCTCTGCGGACTTGGTATCTACCGCAGACAAGGGAAAACCACTGAGGAATAGTTCTTGAGAAAAATGCTTTAGGGCATCACTATAGGCCTGGTACCTACGATATTGTGTGTTATTTACTTTTGATGCCCTTGTTTGAGTTGAAGCTGTCACAGGGGTCAAGTATTTACCTTTATCAGAGACACTATACCAGAGCGTATCTTATAGAAGAAGATCAAAATGACTACGCACGACGGGACGGGCCTCAAGGGATGGCCACTCCAACTCTATGAGCATGTCACCGACGCTACTCTTATTTCGCAATCGCCGACATGTCCATCGAGCTGCTGTCCTCAGGACCTTCTCAACCTGCTAAATCTGAGTTTTAACATGGGGATGCCAACATGTTGATGCATATTCAAGTTGAGGGCGAACCAATGTTTTTTTATGCAACATCCTTTGTCTGTCTAGGTGCAAAAGCCAAATTACGTCTTAGAAATCCTAAAGTCCTAGTTGCTTTTGATGTAATCTCTGAAGTATCATGACACCAATCAAGATCGCCAGTGATGGTGATACCGAGATATCTGGCGGATTGAACCTTCTCAAAAGTTTGGTGGTGCAGTGAATAATCAAACTTAATCTAATTGTCAGGAAGATGCCGTGACACCCTCATCCAATGACATTTGGCTACACTGAACTTCATCTGCCAATCGGGCTCCCACTGTGCTAGTCGGTCCAGGTAATCTTGAAAAATAAGACAGTCAGAAGGAGAGTATATGTTCTTATGCAGTACACAATCATCAGCAAACAAACGGACAGATGACCTGATATTATCGGGAAGAACATTTATGAATACTGAAAAAGGACCAGTCAAAGTACCGAACCATGTTGAACACCAGGAGAGCCATGAGCTAATCCACATAAGTGTGGAGCCTCTTTTCCCATAATATTCCAGTTTGTACAATGACCTTCTGTGTGGTACCTTACCAAAAGCCTTGGCAAAGTCCATGATAATTAAGTCAGACTGTTTGTGGCCACTGTTAATGGCCGCACCCTGATTACAATGTCATGTTAAAATTGGACTAATTGTGTTTCAAAAGACCTTTGACTGCGGAAACCATGTTGACAGTCAGCAAAAATACCCTCAAAGGCTAAGTGCTTGTCAATATGGCTAACTGGTATATACGCTATGATTTTGCAACAGGTGCATGTTAGCGACTCTGGTCTATATTTGCAGCATCATATTTTGCTCCTTTTTTATAGACCGGAGTAACATTTGCTTGTCGCCAATCATATGGACAGCGCCCTGAGCAAGTGATTCATTAAAGATAAAGGCCAGCAGAGGAGAGATTTCAGCACCACATTCTTTAAGCACCCTGGCATTCAGGTCATCCAGCCCAGTTGCCTTGTGTATTTTGAGCTTACCCAACAGCTTAGCGACCCCCTTTGGGTCAACTGTTATGTCACCCCATAGAGGGAAACGGGCTATTACCTTTGGATGGAAGCTCACTATCCGTTTCACGAGTATATGCGGACTGAAATTGTTTATTACATATATTTGCCTTATCGTGCGCGTCAGTTTTCAGAATTCCATTTTCCCTTAATGAGGTGATCCCAATTGCTTCTTTTTTAAGGTACTTTACAAATGACCAAAACCTTTTAACTTTACCACTCTTCTGGTATCGTCGGGGTCTTTATTGTCGTCTTCAAAGGTAAAGATGCTGGAAACATGTTTCCGATATGCATCCCTTATTACCTTTTGTACTTGTGCTCTAGTACTTAACGTCAGGATTGCGAGACTTGCGAGCACGAAAGTACTTTCTGTCACGTCTTCTAATTACGTGTTTGATCGAGTTATAGATCCATGGTACATGATCCTTAATATTGGTCATTTTTGTTGGAATACACCTTTCCATTGCCAGCGTTAGTTCGGACTTAAGTCTGGTCCACAAGTCATTTACTGACATGTGAGAGACGTCTGGGGAAAGGAACGAATCTCTAAATCGCGCCATGTTGTCTCGGAGACCGCCATATCCACACGCTTATATACATATATTTTACGTGGGGCTTGTCGGATTCGCTTAGCTTTAATATCATATTCAATATGGACTATGTCGTGATCCCATTAATTCGACTAACTCGGGATGGAGAAGTTGTAAATAAAAGATCAAGGTTGGAATGCCTTTCACCATTCGATCATATCCACTGCTGAAGGTGCAGAGGATACTGTAGCTAAGTTTATCTCTTTGGGAGAGCTAGGGACTAACTCCCCATATCACAGGTCCTGGTGTATAAATGTCGTGTCACAAGTAACAATTATGATTAGGAACTGAAAAGCAGAAGTAAAACAAAGATCAGGAATCGATACAATTAACTTACTCCACCCATCAAAGAAACCAAAGGGAAAGAAATACAAACATTAAGCGACCAGACCATAATGGAAACCTAAACAAAGGAAGGCCATAAGGACAGTTACTTTCCCACAAAATGGCCATATGGCCATTCAAAATTAAAAGACACAAGTGATACACACAGTAAGTAACAAAACAACAACATAAATAAATCGCCACGGAAGAACCGCCTTGGAACGGTCAGTGGAAAGATTTCCACTGGGGGGCCTAAATCGATTTTACGTGGCCACAATCCTCGCCCTTACTTTCGTCGCGATTTAGACAAATAATTTGTTCAGTCCGCCTGAAGGCCTCCTAACTCATCAGTGCAACATCTCCGTGAACACAAAAAATCAAAGAACCACAGAGGTGAGACAACGGTGAGGACTCGACAGCAAGAAACCACTGAAATGCTGGAGCAAAAGAAAACCAACAGTTAGACTCCGATGGGCCCGACCAGAGACAGAGCATCAGGCACCAACCAACATTACCTTGAATTAGATCTCTCTAATTCTCAATAAGCCTTTACGTTGGAGCCGTCATAGATTCTGAGGCCTGACCCACCGGCGTGCAATTAAAGAGGGAAGCAAAGTTGCCAACCGTGATTGGGTTAACTACCATGCATGCAGTCTGTCGTATAACATCCATGTTGTACCCAATCTTTTTATATCGAAGAATGATTTTACGAAATTGGGTGCTGAAGTCATTGCGGTTATATATTTTTCTGAATTTATATACTAAGTCACCATAAAATTCGGGTTCCGATAGACCTTGTTGCAGAAGAGATTTAAGTCCAATATTGAATTTTGAAATTAAATCAGAATGGCGTCTATAAAATTTTGAAAATGCTTTGCGTAGTTTATGGTACCGATAACCCTGATTAAGGAGTTTAGCCGTTAATAATTTATTACGAGTGTTGAAGTCAGTTACATGACTACACACTCTAGCAAATCGAATTAATTGCGAAATATAAACGCCATAGGATGGCGCAAGAGGAACATCACCATCCAAAAAAGGAAAATTTACAATCTCAAAATCAAAGTCATCGCGTTTATCATAAATTTTGCACGAAACAAACCCAAAATGAAGCCCAGAATATACATTGGGCATACTTTAATGACCGCGGCATTCAGCATTTTTAAAGCTAAATTATAAATTAAACCACCCACCCAACTGAGATCTAAAAATGATATTTTGTCCTTTCTTCCCTTTCAACGCAGCGTTTTATGCAGCTATAATAAACAGAATTAAAAGGAAAAACGCAGCCACTATACAGGTAATGAGTAATGTAGCCAATATAGGTGTAGTGTGAAAAGATGTTAACATGGTTCGTTGGACCCGCTTTTCAGTAGCGTGAAATACCTGTATAGCCTCCCCCCCCACCACACACACACCGCCTGCCCACTTGGGCTGGAGAAATATACTGCGCTTCATGATGCTTCTTCGACCGCACATGGACCGTCCATACGAACCCTTGAGATGTCATTTCATCTCAATGTTGTACAAGTCCCACAAAATTGGCGAAAACGTCACCAAAAAGACCTATATACTCTTGAGGGGGACGTGAAACCTCAATCAAAAAAAGATCTGTGTAAGAAAAATTGTAATATTTTGAGCGAATTTGACATGTATTGACAACACCTGAATAGCTCCGCCTAGTCAATCTTATCATCTGCGACTACTATACTGCAACTTTGTCTCATGCACATGATACTTGGTGTCTGATCAGGGCTGTCACAGTTTGCAAACAGTTCAACCATTTTCTTGAATATATTTCTAAAAACTAAACCCAGTCATACACCCATCAAACTAATGAATTCTACAAAATATAAAGCATAAGAATAAAAACGGTTAAGGTTACCAAAGGCCCAAAAAATATTTTTCTGACTCTTTGACCCTTGATCTGTCAGTCGCAACAACTGTCTTCTGCTTTGTCGTCTGGAGGTTACTGTAAAAGTCATCTTCCAGTAGCAGTCTGATCAGGGTCCAGACTGTTTGTGTGTATGCAAATAAAAAAAAATGTTTGAAAATCTGCATGCAAATCCAACGGCAAACAACTTTAGTCAGCATATTTTAAAAAATGGTGACAAATTGTTCCATCTAGCTGAAGGAACGAAATGTTCAAAAACCCTTTAAACTAGAGCTATCACTAAAGGTGATGAATACCCCCACAAAAACTGCCTTGATAGTACATCAGCGGCATTTTGCAATTTTTTCACTTGAAAGGGCCATAACTATGTCGAAAATTGACGAATTGTAGTGGAAATCGAACTTGACCTGTATTTTATGATGTTACATCAGTGTACCAAAAATTATAAAAATCGGTGAAGCGCTTTTTGAGTTATCGTCTGGAAACCAAGTCAACAGACCGACCGACCGACAGACAGACCGACAGACCGACAAGCTCACTCCTATATACAACACCCCCCCCCCCCCCAAAAAAAAAAAAAAAATTAATTTGTGGGGGTATAAAAATAGATATATCACAGAAACATAATTTTGTCAAGGGAGAATGGCGTAAACAAGAGGGACAATATGGCCCTGAATTCTCACCTGATTTCAAAATGTAACATAGCTTCTGAAAGCCATGCCATCTTATTCCTTGAACTGGTGTACTTAGATAGATGTTTACCTAGGCAAAGTTATTATGAAGTTTGTATGAAACTGGCTAAAGAAATGCGGAAAAAGTTGTCATTTAAAGATTTTTCTACTTTTTAAGTCCGCCAGCAACTTACGTCATTTGAGCAAAACCATTTTGGTAACCAAGGTCACCTGAGCATTGGTAACCAAGAAGGTCTCCTAAGCAACCTTCACGTGAAGAATAATGATTTTGAACCAGTTTATATATGTTTTCTAGAAGACAGCATACTACTGATTGAGTTTGCGAGTCCCTGATGCTGCGCTCTATGGCAGCACAGAACTTAATGCTGCCACAGCCACATAGGTAGCTTGGCATTTTCAGGCCCCATTGTATGGAACTGTCTTTCATATAGTGAAAAGAGTGCACCCTCTGTGGAATCTTTCCATTTAGGTGTTCAAAATGGATGGAAAGCTAAGTTTAACTTTTTTTTTTGGCCTGTGTGCATATTTGTATGTATGGTTGTGTGTGCATATTAGTTTGTATACATGTATTTCTTTCTCGTGTAGGTTGTGTTGAGTGTGTAAAAGGCCATTTGGAGTCTCTTTCCTTGTATATATTAGTATTACATGGAATTGATCTAGACTGGCTGCGGGGTCAGACACCTTCTTATCATGTGTATGTTATTCTCAACCAGGTGATATTTATATTATTCTTTTTATCTTTTTTTTCCTTCTTCATCTTTCCTAAATTGTCAATAATTTCTAAAATTTGCCTCCTGTATATCAAAAGTTGATGGAAGATAGAAAGCAAACTCTATGATTGTTGCCTTTATGATTTTTTAGAATTTGGCTGGGTTCAATACTTGTACATGCTGGAAGAATTGTCAATCCTTTTTGTCATTTCGTATCATCAATGCATGTAGTATTGTTTTGATTTTTTTTCCATATTTGCCCTAAGTATTTGGACACGTTAGCTCCTTACCATAATTGTTCCAAAACTTGAACACGTATGGTTTTCTACCTCACATTGTGTCTGTGGGTGGCTAGATGACTGGCAAGCAGTGTAGACCCTGAAGAGATACTAATCTCTTTGGCATCTTGTATGGGTTTGCACTGTTTGCTCTCGCCTGTGTATTTGTTTTGATCTTTGTAAAATTTGTAAATAATTTGAGGGCCGCAAGGGAGATTAGTTATTGTTCTAATTGTGTTACAATCTTGAAAATAAAGACTTTATAGTTATTATTATTATTATTATTATTATTATTATTATTATTATTATTATTATTACCAATTTTGATTTAAAGATACATGTTTTTATATTATAAGCTGTGGTAGCCATCTTGTTCATCCGAGTGAAAGCTATTTCTGTAGTGCGTCACCTAAGCAACATTCCATTGAAGATTGAATGTCTGGCAGCCATCTTGTTCATTGGAGAGGAACTGTTCAGCTAATGTATTGGAGGGTTACCTAAGCAACATCCCTGAAGTTTGAATGAAATAGGACAAAAGGTATAGGAGGTATCATTTAATTTTTTTTTCTCTTTTTAGCAGTCATCTTGTTCATCATTGAAGCCGTTTAAGCAATTTTGTCAGAGGGTCAACTGAGCAACATTCCCGTGAAGTTTGAATGGAATTGGACCCAGCTTGCTAGGGTAGAGCATTTAAAGATTTTTGTTGTTGTTGCAATTACAGCTCTATCGACCAGTTTCATCAGGAAAATATGTCCGTGTGAAATTCTGGTGTCCAACATGGTGTCAGAAATGAAAATATTAGATCAAAATTGTAAAATCTTTCTTTCATCTGCTTTCTACATAGGTTGTGGGTGCTCGTTCACGGCTGGAATACGTAAGGGGTTACCGCCGGTTATGCACTCAAAATCCTTACCGGAACTTCCGGTTATGCCTTCCGAGACCACAAATATGTCAATAAACAGGTGAGTGTTCCCGATGTATGATTTTTAGTCATATTTTAAGAAATCGGACAATGCTATTCTCAACAACTTTCATTTCTGCATCAGAAAAGATGGGTGTGGACATGAAAAGGTAAGCGTTCGATTTTTAATTTAATTTCTCTCTGACAAAGGTAGTCAGATATTTTTGTTTTGACCTGTTCTCTAGTGCCGAATGAAGGCATTTTCAGTTACCCGGACGATGCGAAACTAATCCAACATGCCAAATAACACGTAATTCAAACCTCTTTCATGTTGACTCTGGCGTATTGGATGTACCGGATAATATAAGCGACCATCATGCTACATACATACACGTCTCTTTCAAAATGGCACAACCCCCTACATACAAACGTAAAGTTTGGCTGTATAATAGGGCTGATTTCAATAAACTTAATGACTTAATTAGCCAGTTCGATTGGAGTTTTATTCTATCGAACTCAGTTAATG
Organism: Lucinisca nassula; assembly: GCA_963580285.1. Classification (NCBI taxonomy): domain Eukaryota; kingdom Metazoa; phylum Mollusca; class Bivalvia; order Lucinida; family Lucinidae; genus Lucinisca; species Lucinisca nassula. The sequence continues at coordinate 114,638,527 of OY757021.1, forward strand.
TTTCTTGCAAATTGTTTACAGAAACATTTCTTCAATTTATACATGTCTGCATTCCGCAGAAAGAGGTAACTTTTAGACCGAATGATAAAAATATATAACCGCAATGACTTCAGCACCCAATTTCGTAAAATCATTCTTCGATATAAAAAGATTGGGTACAACATGGTACAACATGCATGTTATACGACAGACTACATGCATGGTAGTTAACCCAATCACGGTTGGCAACTTTGCTTCCCTCTTTAATTGCACGCCGGTGGGTCAGGCCTCAGATTCTATGACGGCTCCAACGTAAAGGCTTATTGAGAATTAGAGAGATCTTATTCAAGGTAATGTTGGTTGGTGCCTGATGCTCTGTCACTGGTCGGGCCCATCGGAGTCTAACTGTTGGTTTTCTTTTGCTCCAGCATTTCGGTGGTTTCTTGCTGTCGAGTCCTCACCGTTGCCTCACCTCTGTGGTTCTTTGATTTTTTGTGTTCACGGAGATGTTGCACTGATGAGTTAGGAGGCCTTCAGGCGGACTGAACACACTATTTGTATAAATCGCGACGGAAGTAAGGGCGAGGATTGTGGCCACGTAAAATCGATTTAAGCCCCCCAGTGGAAATCATTCCACTGTCCGTTCCAAGGCGGTTCTTCTGTGGCGGTTTATTTATGGTGTTGTTTGTTACAATTAACTTACTCCACCCATCAAAGACACCAAAGGGAAAGGAACACAACCATTAAGCGACCAGACCATAATGGAAACCTAAACAAAGGAAGGCCATAAGGACATTTACTTTCCCTCAAAATGGCCATATGGCCATCCAAAATAAAAAAGACACAAGTGATACACACAGTAAGTAACAAACAACACCATAAATAAACCGCCACAGAAGAAATCTGCTGCGAGTGGGAACGCTCCTTATATGTTAGCGATTTCTATGGGCGGTAGGGCTTGAGATGCCATTTCATCCCAATGTCGGGTAGAAGTCCCACAAAAAGTAAGCAACGTCTCTGAAATGAAACGATTGTGTAAACTAAGCTATATATATAACAATTGAAGGCTCCTACATGCTGGTATTGGGGATGACAGGCTTAAGCAAACAGTGCAGACCCAGATCAGACAGCTCCTGAAGGAGCAGTCTGATCACGGTCTACACTGTTTGTCTGCACCTTTTTGACTTCTTGATTTTTATGGGACTGCATTCAGTTTTGTTTTAGTTATGAAAGTGTCTATGTATCCACTGCCAGGGTCCATGACGACTCCCACTGTCTTATTCAAAGAGTCCAAGTCAGACTTTAATGAGTCAGAGACTCAATATCCTGCGTCAGGGAAAACCATGGAAATGAGATTTGATGTTGTTTCCGTTTACAGTGATTCTTGAAAAAATGACCCAATGTCGCTAATGTTTGTCCCTTCATGGTGGCTAAACAACGCAGTCTATGGGTGTAAATAAGCCATATAAGCCAAGAGGCATATTCAGGAACTTACTTCCAATTCTAAAACCAATGCCTTCTAGTACGATTACTGAGTTAGCACCATTAATATACCAGTGGGGTATGCGTTTTTGCCATGTCACAAGGCATGGTTACATACTGAAGTGCAAATATCTAACCTTTTATTGTTTAGATGGAATGGGAATGCAATTGCGGTTCAACGATACGATGCTTAGGAAACAATTAGCAGAATTTAAAGACTTATTGCATTCAGTGTCTGGACACAATGCCGTAAAAATAGGGTGTCGCTAAAACAGCACTCCCCTACCGTAACGGATCTATATCTGGTCACAGTGTGCAGACAGGAATAATTCTCTGCTTATAACTATGTCATATATCCCACCAAAGGAATGTACTGATAAATAAACCATTAAGTGTTTGATATTCTTTCGAAATAAACATAATATGAAATCTGAAAGTGGATAATTAATTTGTCACTTTTCAGAGCCTCACCTCCGTAACGGTGCTTTCAAAAGTTCACTGGATGGAAAGGAACACTTTAAGCTAATTGCCATATATTTTGCATAAGATAGTACTGATATGAAACATAATATTGACCATTGGTCCAACAACAACGGTTTGGTTGATAAAAAACAAACTGTCCTCCACCTCCGTAACTTCTCTCCTCCGTAACGTAAAAACCTAAGCCGATATAGGTATCGGAACATCTTTGTGTGCATCGAGTGCTATTTGTGCTAGTAATTTCAAATCACTAAAGCTAAACGTTGGATTTTGGTCTAGCTACAGACTGTATGGAGAAATCTATCGTTACGGAAGAGATGTTACGTAGGTGAGTTAAAATGTTACGGAGGCGAGCAATTTTAGAAGTGAGCGTTACTTATTCAGACAATCAGTAGCCCAACGAAGTGTTGTTTATTGGAAAAGGCTATGAGTTTAACTTCATTAATATACTCATTGGGTTAGCATGGACTGTTGGATGAAACAGACACATGGGCTAACAAATATAAACTCTCCTCCGTAACGAACAGGTTTTACTGTCAAAAACTCAAAAACTATTGAAATGGTGTGGGTAAAAGTTTTGGTCAAATGTTAAAATGTGGAAATAAAAAAAAAAAGAAAACATATCAGTCGAAATTCCATAAGGTTCATTTTTCTAACTTTTTGGTTTCATAATTGGGTCAATTTTTCAAGAAGTCCGAACTTATAGATTGTGGTTACTAGATAGAACCGCCTCGATTAGTCGGTTCTAATGAGTCCCACAATCTATTTTTTTGAGCCAAAATAAGAAAAATAACGCATTACAATGTAAGTCAAACTTTTCCCCTATGCAAAGTAGGGTTTTGCAGGCTGTTTATTAAACTAATCTGAACACCGATGTTATTTTCCTTCATAGATTGTGGTCACTTGTTATAATTGTCTCGTTCAGGTTATTCAAATGAGTACCCACAGTCTATGTTTTTGAGCCAAAGAAAGAAAAATAATATACTTCCTCGTAAATGCTGCTTTTCTCTATGAAAAGTGGGGATTTCCAGGATTTTATTACACACATTTGTTAACGTGATTTCGATCGTTCTTGGACGATTGATTCTATAAGAAAATTCGGTTTTCAGATTTTAAGCTCATCTAATCAGGGATTACGGTTGATACCATGCTTAGGGAAATCGTTCTGGTTCGAGTCTCGCTTTGACGAGTCACATGTGATTAGTAAGTTCAGCAACGGAAAGTCATGATTTTTTCACCGGGTACTCCAGTTTTTGCCTCAATAAAGCCTTAAACGGGAACCAAATTTAACCAGTCTGTTGCACAGTGGTTTGAATTTGTTTGTACGATTTGAAGTTTAAAGTCCCCTTCAACAATTTACAGGTCACTTCAAGCCCTGCCGCCCAATGAACCAATAGTGTTTATATGCATGGATGGTCCTCCCTGGACAGGCTTACAACCTCTAAGCGATTTATCAGTACTCATGTGCGGTCGGTTTCAATTCTGCAAGGAAGCATCATGTAGCCCTATCTATTTCTTCAAGCCCCTATGGACGGGGCCTTTATTCAATGTGACATGTTCAATATAAGGTCAGTAGAGCTCTTATAAATGCGATATAAATACACTTGCCTGATTCCTTTTACCTTCCTAGCTTTAGGTACATTATTTTTCTTACTTTGGCTCAAATACATAGATTGTTGTGGTACTCATTAGAATAACATGAACGAGACAATGGTAACAAGTACCCACAATCTATATTTGGAACAACACATAGGAAAATACCATCAGTGTTCAGATCAGCTCAACAACTTGACACCGAATGGCTCTTATAGATGTAAATGCCCAAGAGAGATCGAAATCACTATACCAAATATGTTCTATAAAAGGGTTATCCTTTGGAAGCAACGAATACACCAAAGAACCGGAAAATATAAAGTGTAGATGTTTTCTGGACCAGACGAGCTAATTGCGGCCAATTAGGCCTCATCAGTGACCCAAGTCTGTGTAATAAACAGCTTACAAAACCCTACTTTACGTAGGGAAAAATTTGGCGTATATGGTAAAACATTTTTTTTTATTTTGGCTCAAAACATAAATTGTGGTTACTCATTAGAACCGACTAATCGAGGCGGTTCTATCTAGAACCCACACTCTATAAGTTCGGACCAACGGAAACAACATCAGATCTCACAGACACTTCGTAAATCCAATATCAAGAACCTTCAGTTGTTATGTATATAGCTAAGTTTACACAATCGTTTCATTTCAGAGACGTTGCTTACTTTTTTGTGGGACTTTTACCCGACATTGGGATGAAATGGCATCTCAGGCTCTACCGCCCTTATAAATCGCAAACTTATAAGGAGCGTTCCCACACGCAGCAGTTGTCCTGGGTAGGCTTAGACCTAAACCGTTTACCAGCAGAAGCATTATTTCTCCAAGCCCCGATGGGCGGGGACGTATAGTAAAAAATCGTATCTAATATGAAATTTTATTCTACTGTACGAGCATATAAGATAAATGCCTTGAAAATGTAACACTATCAGGTTTTTCGCAATTCGTTCGATTACATGAATTTGGATACATTCGTACCAATACGGGCGCACGAATTTCGATTTTAAGTTATCGTTCTGAATAAAGTTAACAGTATGATCAGTCGTACCGAGCAACAGTGTCTTCAGGGCTTTGGTGAACCGTTTGTGTGAATTATTGAATGAAGAAACGCATTTCAATCAGACACCCATTAGTTGGCCTTTTCTGTCCCCGTAAGGGGTAATGCTCCCGTAAGGGGTAATCGGTCCTCGTAAGTCATAATCGGCACAAATATTAAAGCTCCTGGAACAAATTCTGCGGAAATTTTGCTTTGCAGCTTATGTATTTCAACATGAAATTACGTGTTATTTGGCACGTGGATTAGTTTCGCATCGTCCGGGTAGCTGAAAATGCCTTCATTCGGCACTAGAAAACATGTCAAAACAGAAATATCTGTCTACCTTCCTCAGGGAGAAATTAAATTAAAAATCGATCGCTTGCCTTTTCATGTCCACACCCACCTTTCCTGATTCAGAAATGAAAGTTGTTGAGAATAGCATTGCCCGACTTCTCAAAATATGTTTACAAAAATGACTAAAAATCATATATCGGGCACACTCACCTGTTTGTTGACTTATTTGTGGTCTCGGAAGGCATAACCGGAAGTTCCCGTAAGGATTTTGAGTGCATAAACGGCGGTTACCCCTTACGGTATACCAGCCGTGAACGAGCACCAACAACCTAGGTAGAAATCAGATGAAAGAAAGATTTTACAATTTTGATCTAATATTTTCATTTCTGACACCATGTTGGACACCAGAATTTCACACGGACATGTTTTCCTAAGTAACCTAAGTAACAATCCTTTGAAGCTCGAATGAAATTGGACCATAAAGTATAGGACGAGTTGTCAAAGGTTTCATACATGTCTAGCTCTGGTGGCCATCTTGTTCATCATAGCAAAACGGTTTTATCTATTTAGGTAGAGGGTCACCTAAGCAAGTTTGAATCAAATTGGACGAAAGGTGTAGGAGACGTTATGATTCAAAAGCTTTTCTAGTGTTAGCTTTGGTAGTCATTTATTCATTTGAGTAGAATTTTTAGCTATTTTGGTGGCGGGTCACCTAAGTAACATTCTTAAGAAGTTTGATTTAAATTAGCCAAGGGGTACAGGAGGAGTTGTCATTTAATGTTTTTCAATCTTTAGCTCTGGCCACCATCTTATTCATCGGAACGGAATGGCTTTAGCTATTTTTGTATGGATTTACAAGGCAACATACCTTTGAAAAATAGAAGTGAAAGCAATGATCTGGGATAGATACAGTTAACTCACACCCCCACCAGAGGCAAGAACAAAATTAACTAGACCCTAATAAGTTTCACACAAAGTGACGCAAGTGAAAAGGTGGGGGTCGCAATTAAATTCAGTGTTGACATTTTTCTATTTTAGCTTTTGCGGCTATTTTGCTAATCACTACAGAACCGTATTAGCTGTTAAGGGTCATGTACTCGACATTCCTGTGAAGTTTGAATGAAACTAGCTGAAGGCTATAGGAAGGGTTGTTGTTTAAAGATTTTCTTTTCTTAGCTCCGGTTGCCATCTTGTTCATTGGCGCGGAACAATTTAAGCTATTTTGGTAAAGAGCCTCCTAGGCAACATTCCTTTAAAGTAAGAACCAAATTGGCCCAATGCTTTAGGCAAACTTCGTATTTAAATCAAATTGTTGATGGTCACGCATGACAAACATCAGACATTCACCAAACACAATAGCTCTCCATTAGCTCTTTGTGCTTAGGTGAGCTAATAATGCATATGCAAGCAATCGCCCACCAAAGACATACTATACATATAAAATTTTGTTTAGATCTGCTTGAAGACTGCAAAGATATTTTAGTTTGAAAGTGTGGTCGACGGACGCCCATGGACGATAAAGGGTGATAACGCAACGGACGATGGCAGACGACTGAGACTGCCATCATGTAAGCTTCCCGAAAGCCTTTGGCTGAGCGTTGACGTTGATAAGGCTAAAATATGATCAATAACGTATTCACAAGTTTTTTTTTTATATAATTCGACCTTGCGATCTACTTTTTGACTCCACATGGCACAGTCTTGTACTTGACTCAACTTTGTAAAGGAATTCATTCTGAGCAAGTCTGAGGCTCATTAGGTTGAAAATATACCCCTAGAGCACTCGAGTTCTTATCCATATTTGACCTAATGACCTATATCTTGACCCCACACGACCCAGTTTAAAACTCGACGACATTTTGTCAAAGACACCACTCTGAGAAAGTTTGAAGCTGCTTAGGCTAAAGCGTGGCCTATAGAGTGTTCACAGGCAATCCTGACAATAAAGGGGACATAACTCTGCCATTCTTGGTCCGATCTGACCCATTTTAGAAAATGTCCGAGTTTTATCCATGTCATTATTATATGTAAGCTTCGAGAAGAGCCAACACAAATGAAGGAGCTTCGCTATTCACAATGTGGTTATTTGCCATTTTGACAAACAAGGAGACATAACTCTGCTTTATTTAAGTAGAAGTAAAACAAAGATTAGGAATCGATAAAATTAACTTACTCCACCCATAAAAGACACCAAAGGGAAAGATTCACAAACATTAAGCGACCAGACCATAATGGAAACCTAAACAAAGGAAGGCCATAAGGACAGTTACTTTCCCACAAAATGGCCATATGGCCATCCAAAATAAAAAGACACAAGCGATACACACAGTAAGTTATAAACAACAACATATATAAAAAGCCACGGAAGAATCGCCTTGGAACGGTCAGTGGAAAGATTTCCACTGGGTGGCTTAAATCGATTTTACGTGGCCACAATCCTCGCCCTTACTTCCGTCACGATTTAGACAAATAATTTGTTCAGTCCGCATGGAGGCCTCCTAACTCATCAGTGCAACATCTCCGTGAACACAAATAATCAAAGAACAACAGGGGTGAGACAACGGTGAGGACTCGACAGCAAGAAACCACTGAAATGCTGGAGCAAAAGAAAACCAACAGTTAGACTCCGATGGGCCCAACCAGAGACAGAGCAACAGGCACCGACCAACATTACCTTGAATTAGATCTCTCTAATTCTCAATAAGCCTTTACATTGGAACCGTCATAGAATCTGAGGCCTGACCCACCGGCGTGCAATTAAAGAGTCTGATCCGACACATATTTGAACTCATCCAAGATTTGAAGCATGTCATTGTTATCTGCATTTTTTAAGAAGATCCTAGCTTCGCTGTTCAAAGTGTGGTTAATTGCCATTTTTACAAACAAGGATACATAACTCTGCTATTGTTAGTCTGATCCGATATATATTCGAACTCATCCGAGATTTGGAGCATGTCATTGTTATCTGCAAGTTCACGAAGATAATAAAATAAATAAAAATGAAGACGCTTCGCTGTTCACAAGGTCAAAATGTCCATTTCGACAATCAAGGGGACGTAACTCTACTATTGTCGGTCTGATCGGACCCATTTTCGAACTCGTCGGAGATTTTGTACATGTCATTGTTATCTGCAAGTTTCATGAACAAAATCAACATCATTTTCCCATAGTAAGCCTATGTGGCCTATCAGATGCCATAGCAACCAAAGTCGGAGCCACTTTCCTGAAGTGTATATGCAAACAATCCCTCACCAAAGACATGCTACAGATTAAATTTGGTTGACATCTGCTTGCAGGCTGCAAAAGTAATCCAGTTTGAAAGTGTGGACGACGGAGGACGACGGATAACGGACGACTGTGGCTGCCACCCTGACCCTATAAGTTCCCCGGGTGCCTTCGGGTCAGGTGAGACTAAAAAATACGGCCATTTCAATGATCCCTGTTTGGGCAACACATTCTCTCATCAAGCTACAGGTGTTTTTTATGAACTTTCACGACAATATTTTAAACCATTCAGGAGTTAAAGCCTGGACGTGAAATTGTGCAAAGGGAAGTACACTCCAAAATAACCAATGGGCGGGGCAAGCATTCATCTAATTGAGGCCCACTAAAGACAGATGTTTCTGTAAAGAAACTGTCAACATATTGGCAGCGCATCATAACAATTTATCATATGGGCCCCGTCAAGCGATTTTGGTACTTATCGCCTATGCGAGCAGCGAAGGTTCAGGCGAGCCTGCGCATCCGCGCAGTCTCGCCAGAACCTTCGCTGCTTGCTAATACAAGCAGTGAATCAAGAGGAACCTCAAGACAGAAAGCCATATCCCTGGCCCCTCTGACTGGCTGGGCAGGCGCAGTTAAAATTTGTCATGACGGAATGCTCGAAGGCACAAATTCGCTTGGCGGGGCTCATATGACGCAGCTTTGAGAATACAATAACGCCATGTGTTAAATTCGGTAATCCAATGCAAATTAGTTAGATAAGTCCTGAAATGCTACACGCCGCACGGCGTCTTTAACGACGTCGGGTTTAGTTATGGCGGAATTTCACATTTTTGTAAACAAATCGTGAATAAAATGGATTTAAATATCATATGATGAAAAGAATCTTGCATTCGTGTTCATGTATTATTAAGTTTATTAAATTCGTTGAGGAAAACGGATAAAATGCTCGGCCTCGCATTTTATCCATTTTCCTCAACTCATTTAATAAATTCAATAGTACATAAACACTCATGTAAGATCCCAGAGTATATGTCGGCTGACCCTAGATGACCTTTGTGTATTATAATCTAGGTATTCACTGCGCTCATTTTGCAAAACCGCTAAATCCTTTACCGTTTATATCGGAAATGGAACATTCCATACCAGAATATTTCCTTTCTCATAGATAGGTCAGATCAATTGAATGGGGAAAAGTATTAAAAAATTTAAATCGTTTTTATGATTCCAGCAATTACGTTACTACGGACAGAAGTTTAAACTAAGTAATTAAATTCTCCGCCATTTCAAGTCTAAATGGGACGGTGAAGATCCTGATGGGACGTCTCATTATATGGGATTGTAGGCAATGACACGGATAAAGGGATGCCAAACCTCAAAGGATGGAGAACTAGTCCGATTATGGCTACTAAATATTGCGTAAATCGCTTACTAACCCCCCCCCCCCCCCCCTCCCACGTTATTCCGACTGCAAATGGCTTCTGCTGAATGTGAAAATATCGCTTTACTTATTATATTGATCCCGTAACAGTACTTCCTTTCACTTTTTTAACACGGATTCCGCGAAGGCGTCCATATGATCGGAACCAGATTGAACCGGACAGGAGCTGTGAACTACAACAAGAGGACCAAGATTACCTGTATCACTCACTTGTCACCAGATGGTCATAAGCAATGCTGAGAAAACAGGAATTGACATTAGATGCTAGACATATGGGTCAGTGGTTCCCTGTGACAATACAGAGTTGATTTGTATGTCACTATTTGGACACCTTGTGAACACTGGTATTCAGGTCCTATTGCACCAGTAGGAGATGAAACGGCACATTCGTACTTACAATAAAATACCTGGGGCTTCGGGTTTCAGACAAGAAGAGTTTTAAAGGTTTTCACTATATAAGTCTATGTAAAACCAGTAGGCCCTGACGTGGGGGGATTTTTGGCCCCAGGGCTATAATTTGGACAATCTTGGTAGAGGTTACCTAGATGAAGCTTCATATCAAACACCAAAAACTTTAAAAGAAAGATCCAGATAGCGCCACAACCACAAGACGCAGCCCACTCTCAACACCAAGAGGAAACATACACAAAACAAGAAAAATACGAGTGTTTATGAAATGGAACAATCAGCCCTCTCTTCCTCACACGGGGTGACCTGGGCTTTCTGGTTTTTAAAGGGTTTCCCTATATTTTCCCTATATAAGTCCATGTAAAACCAGTGGGCCGTGGGGCAGGGCCATTTTTGGTCCCAGGGCTATAATATGAACAAACTTGGTAGAGGTCCACTAGATACAACTTCCTACTGAATATCAAAGACCTGGGCCTTCTGGTTTTAGACAAGAAGATTTTTGAAGGTTTTCCCTATATAAGTCCAAGTATAACCAGTGGTGCCCGGGGCCATATTAGGTCCTAGAACAATAATTTGAATAAACTTGGTAGAGGTCCACTAGACAAATCTTCGTACCAAATATCAAAGACCTAGGCCTTCTGGTTTCAGACAAGACGATTTTTAAGGTTTTCCCCTTTATAAGTGTATGTAAAAGCTGTGGGCCCTGACGCGGGGACATTTTTGGCCCCAGGGCTATAATCTGTACAATCTTGGTGGAGGCCCACGAGATACAATTTCATACCAAATTTCAAACAAATGGGCCGCCTGGATTCAGACAAAAATATTTCTAAAGGTTTTCCCTATGTAAGTCTATGTAAACCAGTGGGTGTCGGCACAGAGGAATTTTTGGCCCCAGGGCTATAATTTGAACAATCTGGGTAGAGGTCCACTAGATACAACTTCATACCAAATATCAAACACCTGGGTCATCTCGTTTCAGGCAAGCAGATTTTTATAGGTTTTCCCTATGTAAGTCTATGTAAAGACGGTGGACCCCGGGCCGGCGTGGGGACATTCTTGTCACCGGGGCTATAATTTGAACAATCTTGGTAGTTGTCCACTAGATGAAGCTTCATACTGTCAAGCTTATATGTAAGAGGTTCATATGCTGTGGGTATTTGTTAAAATTGCCCCTGTGAGGCAGTTCAAACAAGTACATGGCAACATTATAAACAGAGACAATGCATCCATTCACCATAAATCATTGTTTGCTGAATGAAACTGTAAATATCACTTGACACGTGGGTTTTGTTTGTTTGTTTTGGAGTTAATCGGCCCATACAACCCTAATTTGGTCATATCAAGCTGGCCTGTTCACAATGTTCAGCATTTCTTATCACGTTGTGGGTATTTGTTAAAATTGTCTCTGTGAGGCAGTACCCGACAACAGTATTAACAGAGACGAGGGATCCATTCTTCATAATTCACTGTTTGTTATATAAAACTGTAAATAGTTCTGTCACATGTTGTGGGTATGCCAACTCTAGCAAATATCTACAACTCTGTTAGCATTTAAATTGCACGGTCACCCATGCACCAATAAGTGTTTTTTATGTTTTAATTAAATATGAAAATGTGCTAAAAGAGGATTAATTATATGGGAGGATTTATATGCGAAAATTTTCATCACTTTTTATCATATGTTGTGGGTAGTTGTTGGAATTGCCTCTGTGCCAGTTCAAACAAGTACCCACATTATTGACAGAGACAATGCATGCATTCACAATAGTGTTTTTTCCTTAGCTTAATATGAACATTTATATTGAGAAAATTTACCACATAACTTGTCACATGTTGTTGGTACTTGTTAGAATTGCCTATGAGGCAGTTGCAACTAGTACCCACATTAGTATTTATAAACATTGCATCCATTAATCTACAATAATCTAAAATTAGTGCAAAAATAGTGCTTTTTAAAACTTAAAATGGACTTAAAATTGTGCTATGTTTACAGGGTAGTTACATGTTTTAATATAGTGATCATAGTGACAGTTTATCAATAAATTTGGAAAATGTTACTTTTTTAATTTGTTACGTAAAATAATATACATGTACCTGTGCAAAAATGCTTTCATGGCTCTTAGCGGACATTTTGAGATCAGAGGATAGTTTTTTTATTTGTGTTTTAAACATAAACAGATGGACAGTGGCTGCATGTCCTTACAAAATATCAGTGGTTTAAGTATTAAGCAGAAATAAGGAGATATACCATGATAAACCGAAATTACATGTATAATGTCTGTATGCGAATGGGAATATACCCTCTAGGGTCTTAAATGGTGAAGTTAGAAATATGAAAAAGGACTGTTACAAGCAAAAAAAAAAAAAAAAAAAAAAAAGTGGCACTCCTACTTTTGGGGAGTGGGACTCCTACTTTTTGACTGGGACTCCTACTTTTAAAATCCTAGTGAGAACCCTGCCTGGCGTGGGGGCATTGTTGGCTCCTGGGCTATAATTTGAACAATCTTGGTAGAGGTCCACTAGATGAAGCTTCATACCAAATATCAAAGACCTGGGACTTCTGGTTTCATACAATAAGATTTTAAAAGGTTTTCCCAATATAAGTTTATATAAAACCCGGGGCCCCGGCGAAGGGGCATTTTTTGGCTATAATTTGAACAATTTTGATAGAGGTCCTCTAGATGAATCTTCATAGCAAACACCAAAGGAGTAGGGTATATTTGCAACACACAACATGATGTCGCTCGTGGGAACAGTCGTTCGCCGGAACAAAGTGTCCGTGGTGGGGACACTGGAAATTAGCAGTTGTAGATACAGAAAACCGTAAAATTTGGGTTATCTTTGCATATTGATTTAAATGTATCGTGTTCTATTCTCTTCATTTGGGTCAAGCGAATAACAGTCGTCGTTTATTAAAAGTTATTTATTTTTATGACTGTTATGAAATTTGATAACGCCTCGCATTTTTGTTGAATAGTTGGCGTGTCATACTAAGTTATTTATAAGACTTTCAAGGGGCGTAACAAATCAAAACAAACACAAAAATCAACACTCTGCATATTTTGCAATAGTTTGGTTAATCACTTTAATTTTGATTAAAGGATTTCAATTAAAAAATACATAAAAATATGCCTAACATAAAGTTTTATGAATCTATTCCAGTTTGTATTGGTGACAAAATATTTGCTGGTAATGAACCTTTTCATAGTTGAAATTATTTTGATAGTAATAGTAAGTTGCGGTCCTCCGCGAACGGCCCCGCGATTTCTTTGCTCAATCTAATGTCACAGGAAATGAGGGACGCGGTTTTCAATTTCTTTGAGAAAACAAACTACCTGGACAAAATATAGGGGAAAGTTAATTGTTTGATTTGTTTGATTTGAGGTTTAACGTCCCCGTCAACACTGTAAAGGTCATTTTGGAGACGTTGCTTCCAATTTTGTGGGACTTTTACCCGACTTTGAGATGAAATGACATCACAAGCCCTGTCACCCAATGAAACCAACAGGGTTTATTAGCATGGACGGTCCGCCTCGCACCGCAATTCCTGGACAGGCTTAGATCCTTTAAGCGGTTTACCAGTACTAGTGTGCGGGCCGGATTCAGCTCTCCGTGGAAGCACCATGCAGCCCATATATTTCTTCAAGCCCCTATGGGCGGGGACTCTGGGGGGAAAGTTAAGGGCGCAGACTAAATTTATTACACTGTTACGAGAGACACACCCCGTACGAGGTTACACACAAGCATGCCTGAAACCAAAACCGTTACAGACCCGATTTCAGAAACAATAAATGATTTAACCGCACCTTAGACGCTACCAACCAAAAAGGAGCGTAGTGATCAAAGGGCGGCCGTCTCACGGCAAAAAGGGGAACAAAGTCAACGGTAGGCACTGTGGTTTGCGGCCTCAGCTTTGCACTTAGGAGTGCCTAACGGTGACAGCGATCCCTGGATCACTGTGAGAAGACCATAACAGAACGGGGCATGGACCCACCACAAGGAAAATCCATAGCCCCGACCCACCCTCCAAAGGGGTGTGGCAAGCGAGAGGTTAAGACGAGGTGTTGCGTTGTGGTTGCGGCCCACTGGCTTTGCACTTATGAGCGCTGCACCAAAATCCTAGCTGATCGGGAGCCACACTGCCCGAAATAGGATCACACGAGAACACGCCGGAACTGGGCATGGATCCATCACAAGGAAAATCCATCGCCCGGCCTCTCCGGAGGGGGGAAGGCAAACGGGAAATCAGGACGAGATGTAACGCTGGGGTTTGCGGTCTTAGGACTTTGGCACTGAGCAGCGTTGCGTCAAAATCCTGGCTGATCGAGAGCCACACAACCCAAAGGAGAACGGCACACCAACACACTAGCAAACAAAAGGCTCTCCTTCAGGAATGCACATAGATTAGTGGGACAGAAATAAGAAACAATAGGCCTTATCACATCTCTTTGTTTTTCTTTTTTTTTTCGCTTTCGAATAAAGGATGTACATTATAAGGTTACCCAAACGGAATGATCTGGGGGCCACAAAAGGACCCTTTTATAAACACCTGACTAGCAGAAAAATCACAGGAAGGCTCTCTCTAAGCACACATGGTATTGCTTCTGTCCCTCTCTTGACAAAAAAATAATAGTGCATGTGGAGGCGGCAATCGCTGTCCCAACTTTGCCTTCGGAAAATATGAAACGCTGTCCCACAAGTCAACATCATAGCTCGCCACGCGCATACCACCATGGCCGAAAAACCGAACCTCGCCTGGTACATCAAACAGCCCTCGGTACTGCCCTTGTCGTTTAACATAAGAATCACCAAAAAAACAGCAAATCGCGCCATGACCGTAATTAAAACGGACGGTCAAGACGACCATATATTTATACAGATAAGGGAAATAAACTAACTAACTAGGGCATGACTTAGCGCGACCCTGAAGGAGGGCATCAACACACAACCACCCACGCAAAACTAAAACAACATACATCCACCCACGCAATGCTCAATTAGGTAGATAAAGCGATAGTTGTAGAATAGTTGTAGAGTAGGAATCCCGTAGGGAGGATAGTATAGGAAAAGAGAGATACAAAATCTGGAGATAGAAGAAGAAGAAGAAGAGTTTAGTTCCCAAAAAGCGATTTCAAACATTGTTGACTGTAAATATGACACATAAAAACAAGATCGCATAGGAGTGCTCGACTGCGCACATACGCAGGCGGACGCTGGTATGCGACCTATGAATTTGTACTAACTGCATTGCTAACGAGATCGGCACACGATATCTCGGGCCCTCAAACGACTAGGTAGGAATGCAATTCCTCCTATGGTGCATTCCTTCAAGTAGGATGCGATAATGACATGTAAACATGGCGACTCAGAATGACCCACTTACGGTCCCACAGAATATGACATCCTACGTGGAGGAGGGCACCACATTTTCCTAACTTTAACAAAAAAAATGCAGAAAAGGAGATTGACCTACTTCCACATCCTCCGCGATAGAGGTCACCCACAAACTAAAATAAACACGAACTTGGGCCCGAGACGGCGGAGGCCGTCACACTATACTATATGTTGTATGTACAGAATAAACAAAAATCACAAAATATAATCTACAAGCACAACCTTGCAGGTACAAAAACTGTCCTACCCAGCATAAGAGAGCGGGTGGGCTTGCCCCAAAACGGACAACACCATCTTTAAAGCACAAGAAAAACAAACACGACAGGTCCGTGGCGGGGCGAGCACATCCGCCCGCATATATACTCAATAAGCTGGGGGCACAGACCAAATAATGTAAAAATGTACATACGTTACAACAATATGCAAAAATCAAACAAAAAAATAAAAAACAAAAATACCAATATCAAAATTGATACAAAAAGCGTAGACGACATCCATAGACATGGTGCTGGCGTGAGAGTGTAGATGCGGCTGAAGCTACAAGCTAGAAGAAAGAAATGGATGGACTCTACAATTTTGTGGTGCAAATAAGCACCACAAAATGGCTAAAAAACTTTGTCTCGAATCCCCTGATTGAATATAAGGTGCATAACACGTAACATGGAAACGTGTATAGCAATCTTTAGAAACGTCTTCCAAATCGCAATGAAACTTTCAAACAAAATTAACTGCTAAACGATCCCCTTAATGATAAGTTCAAACTCGGAGCCTACCCTGTTACACAAAACAACCCACACCCCTTTGCGGCAAACCGCAAAAACCCAAGGCACAGCACTGCTATAACTTAAACGCAGTGCAATCACGCAGCCAAACCTTTAGAATGGAGTTCCAAATTACTACAACTAAACTATGTTGCACAAAAACAAAGGCTCACATTGGAACTGTGCAACATATCCACAGCCCTTGAAATATGAAGCACGCCTAGCCCAGAAACTCCTACATTTAAAGATGCCCTTTAGCGACAGGACACATGTACTCCTAAAGCAAACGGGAAGACAAAATATAAGCCCCACCGAGACCTGGAAAGGTCACGGCACCGTTTCACAAACCTCCCAGGACGGAGCTCGGCGATTGGCTACAGGGCAAGGGGATGCCCGTGGGCTCGGAGACACCTGAGACGTGAGACGACAAACATGGACGGACGGGACTGGAGCCGAGCGATGGTCTCCCTGTTCACCGGTAACGGGGAATAGGGGTACCACCGAACGGCTACGGTGTAGTGCCAGCATGGATTCGTTCCCTGGGACCCCACCAGCTGATGACCCGCGACACGGGGAAACTGGAAAACAACAACAACAATCCGCGAATGAAGTCACCTAACTCCCAATCGGCTAGCTGATAACTGTCAAGCAGACAGGAGTCAGCATATTGGCAGCCTAGGGAAAAGAGCAGTACCTCCAACTAATCCCAGCTGGCGAACTGGGGGTAGCCCCTATGTGCCCTTGGCGCCCGGTTACCTTAAAAACATCCGTCAGTCATCTATTTATTTTGCATCAGGACAAAGAAGAAGAACAACGTTGAATTCGAAGGGATGTTTTTTATTGTATCGTGATCCCAAATGAATATCGAAGGAGTCATTAAAATGTCCATTTAAAGAAGCATTTAACCCAGCTAATTAAAAATCAATTAGTCCTTACAAAAGAAACATTCTGATTAAAAGACAAAAATTATTCTATTGTGGAAGCAGGCTACAAACCGCATACAAATCCATGCACTTTCCACTTGTCTGGAGCAAAATAATCCGTAAACAAAATTTGCCGCATGACGTTAAATTAAACTGGAAATTTCTTCTGACGTAACGTCAACTTTCAACGTCATTTTCCACGTTTTACGCTGATACTCGTAACCGCTGATACTCGTTTTCAGCATTTTTTTAGGGCTACTGATGAGGCCTTGATGGTGGAAACAAGCTTGTCTGGCCCAAACAACAAATGGATTCTGCTATTTTCGTTTTTGAATGCGTTCATGGTTCATGGTTCTCAAAGGGCATCCCTTTTAGCCTTATTTAATACACATGATTTAAAGCAAACTAGACATTTGAACAATTTCCTGCAATTGTTTTTAGCGATTGGTGGATTCCATACAAGGACTCCTTTAATAGATTGTTCCCAGCAAGGACAATTTATATAGGTATGTTTAATAGACTGTTCCCACCAAGGACACTTTCTGTAGGTATGTTTTATAGACTGTTCCCAGCACAGACACTTCTGTAGGTATGTTTATAGACTGTTCCCAGCCCGGACAATTATATAGGCATGTTAAATAGACTGTTCCCACCAAGGACACTTTTCGTAGTTATGGTTAGTAGACATTTTCCAGCACGGACACTTTCTAAAGCTATCATTAAAAGACTGGTCCTAGCATGGACACTTTCTGTAGGTATATTTAAAAGACTGTTCCCACCATGGACACTTTCTGTAGTACGCTTCATAGTCTGTTCCCAGCAAGGACACTTTCTGTAGCTATGTTTAATAGACTGTTCCCATCAAGGACACTTTCTGTAGGTATGTTTAATATATTGTTCCCAGCACGGATACTTCTGTTGGTATGTTTAATAGACTGTTTCCAACAAGGACACTTTCTATACGTATGTTTAATAAGAAGTTCCCACCAAGCACACTTTCTGTAGCTATGTTTAATAGACTGTTCCCAGCATGGACACTTTTTGTAGCTATGTTTAATAGGCTGTTTCCAGCACGGACACTTCTGTATATATGTTTAATAGACTGTTTCCAACAAGGGCTCTTTCTATACGTATGTTTAATAAACTGTTCCCACCAAGGACACTTTCTGTAGCTATGTTTAATAGAATGTTCCCACCAAGGACACTTTCTGTAGCCATTTTTAACAGACTGTTCCCACCAAGGACACTTTTTGTAGCTATGTTTAATAGGCTGTTTCCAGCACGGACACTTCTGTATATATGTTTAATAGACTGTTTCCAGCATGGACTCTTTCTATACGTATGTTTAATAAACTGTTCCCACCAAGGACACTTTCTGTAGCTATGTTTATTAGAATGTCCGCACCAAGGACACTTTCTGTAGCCGTTTTTAACAGACTGTTCCCACCAAGGACACTTCATGTAGCTATGTTTAATAGACTGTTCGCAGCATGGACACTTTTTGTAGTTATGTTTAATAGAATGTTCCCACCAAGGACACTTTCTGTAGACATTTTTAACAGACTGTTCCCACCAAGGACACTTCATGTAGCTATGTTTAATAGACTGTTCCCAGCATGGACACTTTTTGTAGCTATGTTTAATAGAATGTTCCCACCAAGGACGCTTTCTGTAGCCGTTTTTTACAGACTGTTCCCACCAAGGACACTTCATGTAGCTATGTTTAATAAACTGTTCCCAGCATGGACACATTTTGTAGCTATGTTTAATAGAATGTTCCCACCAAGAACACTTTCTGTAGCCATTTTTAACAGACTGTTCCCACCAAGGACACTTCATGTAGCTATGTTTAATAGAATGTTCCCAGCATGGACACTTTTTGTAGCTATGTTTAATAGGCTGTTTCCAGCACGGACACTTCTGTATATATGTTTAATAGACTGTTTCCAACAAGGACTTTTTCTATACGTATGTTTAATAAACTGTTCCCACCAAGGACACTTTCTGTAGCTATGTTTAATAGAATGGCCCCACCAAGGACACTTTCTGTATCCGTTTTTAACAGACTGTTCCCACCAAGGACACTTCATGTAGCTATGTTTAATAGACTGTTCCCAGCATGGACACTTTTTGTAGTTATGTGTAATAGAATGTTCCCACCAAGGACACTTTCTGTAGACATTTTTAACAGACTGTTCCCACCAAGGACACTTCATGTAGCTATGTTTAATAGACTGTTCCCAGCATGGACACTTCATGTAGCTATGTTTAATAGACTGTTCCCAGCATTGACACTTTTTGTAGCTATGTTTAATAGAATGTTTCCACCAAGGACACTTTCTGTAGCCGTTTTTAACAGACTGTTCTCACAAAGGACACTTCATGTAGCTATGTTTAATAAACTGTTCCCAGCATGGACACTTTTTGTAGCTATGTTTAATAGAATGTTCCCACCAAGGACACTTTCTGTAGCCATTTTTAACAGACTGTTCCCACCAAGGACACTTCATGTAGCTATGTTTAATAGACTGTTCCCAGCATGGACACTTTTTGTAGCTATGTTTAATAGAATGTTCCCACCAAGGACACTTTCTGTAGCCATTTTAACAGACTGTTCCCACCAAGGACACTTCATGTAGCTATGTTTAATAGACTGTTCCCAGCATGGACACTTTTTGTAGCTATGTTTAATAGGCTGTTTCCAGCACGGACACTTCTGTATATATGTTTAATAGACTGTTTCCAACAAGGACTCTTTCTATACGTATGTTTAATAAACTGTTCCCACCAAGGACACTTTCTGTAGCTATGTTAAATAGAATGCGACCACCATGGACACTTTCTGTAGCCGTTTTTAACAGACTGTTCCCACCAAGGACACTTCATGTAGCTATGTTGAATAGACTGTTCCCAGCATGGATACTTTTTGTAACTATGTTTAATAGAATGTTCCCACCAAGGACACTTTCTGTAGCCATTTTTAACAGACTGTTCCCACCAAAGACACTTCATGTAGCTATGTTTAATAGACTGTTCCCAGCATGGACACTTTTTGTAGCTATGTTTAATAGGCTGTTTCCAGCACGGACACTTCTGTATATATGTTTATTAGACTGTTTCCAACAAGGTCTCTTTCTATACGTATGTTTAATAAACTGTTCCCAGCATGGACACTTTTGTAGCTATGTTTAATAGAATGTTCCGACCAAGGACACTTTCTGTAGCCATTTTTAACAGACTGTTCCCACTAAGGACACTTTTTGTAGCTATGTTTAATAGGCTGTTTCCAGCACGGACACTTCTGTATATATGTTAAATAGACTGTTTCCAACAAGGACTCTTTCTATACGTATGTTTAATAAACTGTTCCCACCAAGGATACTTTCTGTAGCTATGTTTAATAGAATGTCCGCACCAAGTACACTTTCTGTAGCCGTTTTTAACAGACTGTTCCCACCAAGGACACTTCATGTAGCTATGTTTAATAGACTGTTCCCAGCATGGACAATTTTTGTAGTTATGTTTAATATAATGTTCCCACCAAGGACACTTTCTGTAGACATTTTTATCAGACTGTTCCCACCAAGGACACTTTATTTAGCTATGTTAAATAGACTGTTCCCAGAATGGACACTTCATGTAGCTATGTTTAATAGACTGTTCCCAGCATGGACACTTTTTGTAGCTATGTTTAATAGAATGTTCCCACCAAGGACACTTTCTATAGCCGTTTTTTTTACAGACTGTTCCCACCAAGGACACTTCATGTAGGTATGTTTAATAGACTGTTCCCAGCATGGATACTTTTTGTAGCTATGTTTAATAGAATGTTCCCACCAAGGACACTTTCTGTAGCCATTTTTAACAGACTGTTCCCACCAAGGACACTTCATGTAGCTATGTTTAATAGACTGTTCCCAGCATGGACACTTGTTGTAGCTATGTTTAATAGGCTGTTACCAGCACGGACACTTCTGTATATATGTTTAATAGATATATATATGTTTCCAACAAGGACTCTTTCTATACGTATGTTTAATAAACTGTTCCCACCAAGGACACTTTCTGTAGCTATGTTTAATAGAATGTCCCCACCAAGGACACTTTCTGTAGCCGTTTTTAACAGACTGTTCCCACCAAGGACAATTCATGTGGCTATGTTTAATAGTCTGTTCCCAGCATGGACACTTTTTGTAGTTATGTTTAATAGAATGTTCCCACCAAGGACACTTTCTGTAGACATTTTTAACAGACTGTTCCCACCAAGGACACTTCATGTAGCTATGTTTAATAGACTGTTCCCAGCATGGACACTTTTTGTAGCTATGTTTAATAGACTGTTCCCAGCATGGACACTTTTTGTAGCTATGTTTAATAGAATTTCCCCACCAAGGACACTTTCTGTAGCCGTTTTTAACAGACTGTTCCCACCAAGGACACTTCATGTAGCTATGTTTAATAAACTGTTCCCAGCATGGACACATTTTGTAGCTATGTTTAATAGAATGTTCCCACCAAGAACACTTTCTGTAGCCATTTTTAACAGACTGTTCCCACCAAGGACACTTCATGTAGCTATGTTTAATAGACTGTTCCCAGCATGGACACTTTTTGTAGCTATGTTTAATAGGCTGTTTCCAGCACGGACACTTCTGTAGATATGTTTAATAGACTGTTTCCTACAAGGACTCTTTCTATACGTATGTTTAATAAACTGTTCCCACCAAGGACACTTTCTGTAGCTATGTTTAATAGAATGGCCCCACCAAGGACACTTTTTGTAGTTATGTGTAATAGAATGTTCCCACCAAGGACACTTTCTGTAGACATTTTTAACAGACTGTTCCCACCAAGGACACTTCATGTAGCTATGTTTAATAGACTGTTCCCAGCATTGACACTTTTTGTAGCTATGTTTAATAGAATGTTTCCACCAAGGACACTTCATGTAGCCGTTTTTAACAGACTGTTCCCACCAAGGACACTTCATGTAGCTATGTTTAATAAACTGTTCCCAGCATGGACACTTTTTGTAGCTATGTTTAGTAGAATGTTCCCACCAAGGACACTTTCTGTAGCCATTTTTAACAGACTGTTCCCACCAAGGACACTTCATGTAGCTATGTTTAATAGACTGTTCCCAGCATGGACACTTTTTGTAGCTATGTTTAATAGGCTGTTTCCAGCACGGACACTTCTGTATATATGTTTAATAGACTGTTTCCAACAAGGACTCTTTCTATACGTATGTTTAATAAACTGTTCCCACCAAGGACACTTTCTGTAGCTATGTTTAATAGAATGGACCCACCAAGGACACTTTCTGTAGCCGTTTTTAACAGACTATTCCCACCAAGGACACTTCATGTAGCTATGTTTAATAGACTGTTCCCAGCATGGACACTTTTTGTAATTATGTTTAATAGAATGTTCCCACCAAGGACACTTTCTGTAGCCATTTTTAACAGACTGTTCCCACCAAGGACACTTCATGTAGCTATGTTTAGTAGACTGTTTTCAGCATTGACACTTTTTGTAGCTATGTTTAATAGGCTGTTTCCAGCACGGACACTTCTGTATATCTGTTTAATAGACTGTTTCCAACAAGGTCTCTTTCTATACGTATGTTTAATAAACTGTTCCCACCAAGGACACTTTCTGTAGCTATGTTTAATAGAATGTCCCCACCAAGGACACTTTCTGTAGCCATGTTTAATAGACTGTTGGCACCAAGGACACTTTCTGTAATTATGTTTAATAGACTGTTCCCGACAAGGATACTTTCTGTAGCTATGAATATTAGTCTCTTCCCAGCACGGACACTTCTGAAGGTATGTTCAATAGACGGACGGACACTCCTGTAGGTATGTTTAATAGATCGTTCCCACCAAGGACACTGCCTGAACCTATGTCAATTAGACAGTTCCCATCACGGAAACTTTCTGGAGCTATGATTTATTGACTGTTCCCAGCACGTACACTTCTGTAGGTATGTTTAATAGACTGTTCCCAGCACGGACAGTTTCTGAAGCTATGTTCAATACACTGTTCCCACCAAAGACAATTTCTGTACCTATGTTTAATGGAATGTGCTCACCAAGGACACTTCCTGTAGGCATGTTTAATGGACTGTTCCCGCCAGGAACACTTTCTAATGGTATGTTATATAGGGTGTTCCCACCAAGGACACTTGTTTCATATGTCGGGGGCTGGCAAAACGTATATGTGACGGGACAACACGAGGGAACATCGAATCTATGTCCACTTGTGGGGCATTAACACAAAGGAAATTCTAAGATACTTAGAATCCTTTACAATATTTATATGGAATAAGTCTAATATTTATAAACAACACTGGTTACATAATTTTACAAAGACAAACTTAAAGGGACAGTTGACTCGCAATCTATTCCACTTAGGTTAAGACAGAATGAAAATTAGTCTGGACCCAATTAAATTTCTGTCTTAATACAAGTGGAATACACTTGAATCACACTTGAATTACACATGAAGTACACACATGAAGTACACACCCTCACATACTTAACATAATGTTTTTTCTCCCTTCCTGTTGATGATAAGGACCTAATGAGTGTTTATGGCATCATAATGTTTTATATAAACTTTATATTAAACAGTATATTCACAGTAATGACTGTTTCACCAACCAGTTTTTGCCTATGTGTTATACCGTGGCGATTACATCTATAGCTGCTCACCGCCGAATAAAATGTAGTAACAGGGGTGGGGGACACATAAACCCCTTTACACCTTTCTATACTCATCACCCATATCATCACTGCCTCATATCACTGATGCCTCATATCACTGATGCCTCGTATCACCGTTGTCTTATATCAACGATGCCTCATATTAACGATGCCTTATATCAACAATGCCTCATATCAATGATTGACGTCAGGTGAGCGATTCAGGACCAATGGTCCTGTTGTGTTTAATAGACTATTCCCAGCACGGACACTTCTTAAAGTATGTTTAATAGACTGTTCCCAGCACGGACACTTATTTAAGTATGTATAATAGACTGTTCCCACCACAGACACTTCTTTAGGTATGTTTAATAGACTGTTCCCAGCACAGACACTTCTTTAGGTATGTTTAATAGACTGTTCCTACCAAGGACACTTTCTGTAGTTATTTTTAGTAGACTTTTCCCAGCATGGACACTTCTTTAGGTATGTTTAATAGACTGTTTCCACCAAGGACACTTTCTTTAGTTATGTTTAATAGACTGTTCCCAACACGGACACTTCTTTAGGTATTTTTAATGGACTGTTCCCACCAAGAACACTTCTTTAGGTATGTTTAATAGACTGTTCCCAGCACAGACACTTCTTTAGGTATGTTTAATAGACTTCCTACCAAGGACACTTTCTGTAGTTATGTTTAATAGACTGTTCCCAGCATGGACACTTCTTTAGGTATGTTAAATAGACTGTTCCCACCAGAGACACTTTCTGTAGTTATGTTTAATAGACTGTTCCCAACACGGACACTTCTTTAGGTATTTTTAATGGACTGTTCCCACAAGGGACACTTATGTAGGTATGCTTTATAGACTGTTCCCAGCACGGACACTTCTTTAGGTCTGTTTAATAGACTGTTCCCACCAAGGACACTCTCTGTAGTTATGTTTAATAGACTGTTCCCGACAAGGACACTTTCTCTTCCTACGACGGACACTGCTGTAGGTATGTTTCATAGACGGTTCCCATCACAGACACTGCTGTAGTTATGTGTAGGAGAAAGTCCAAATAAGTTTACATTCCTGAAAACGGAGCTGAGGCCATCCATAAAAAATGTTTGCTTGCTGTCCCCCGAACAACCCACTATTTTTCACCCAGACTCCAAAAATTTTATTGAGATCTGGTAAGATTATTTTTTTGAGCACAAACTATTTTACTTAGAAAAATCTTAAGGATTCAATGTTTTTGTTCCCACCAAGGACACTTTCTGCAGCTCTGTTTAATAGACTGTTCCAAGCATGGACACTTACTGTTGCTATGTTTAATAGACTGTTCCCACCAAGAACACTTTCTGTAGCTATGTTTGATAGAATGTTCCCACCAAGGACACTTTTTGTAGTTATTATCTCACCTGAGCCGAAAGCTCATTGGTGAACTTATAGGGTGGTCAGAGTTTGTCTGTCGTGTGCCTGTGTGTCCACATTTTTAAATGTCTTCTCCTCTGGAACCGCTGGGCTGATTGACGTCAGGTGAGCGATTCAGGACCAGTGGTCCTGTGGTGTTTAATAGACTATTCCCAGCATGGACACTTCTTAAAGTATGTTTAATAGAATGTTCCCAGCACGGACACTTATTTAGGTATGTTTAATAGACTGTTTCCAGCACAGACACTTCTTTAGGTATGTTTTATAAACTGTTCCTAACAAGGACACTTTCTGTAGTTATGTTTAATAGACTTTTCCCAGCATGGACACTTCTTTTGGTATGTTTAATAGACTGTTCCCACCAAGGACACTTTCTGTAGTTATGTTTGATAGACTGTTCCCAACACGGACACTTCTTTAGGTATTTTTAATGGACTGTTCCCACCAAGGACACTTATGTAGGTATGCTTTATAGACTGTTCCCAGCACGGACACTTCTTTAGGTCTGTTTAATAGACTGTTCCCACCAAGGACACTTTCTGTAGTTATGTTTAATAGACTGTTCCCGACAAGGACACTTTCTCTTCCTACGACGGACACTGCTGTAGGTATGTTTAATAGACGGTTCCCATCACAGACACTGCTGTAGTTATGTGTAGGAGAAAGTCCAAATAAGTGTACATTCCTGAAAACGGAGCTGAGGCCATCCATAAAAAAATGTTTGCTTGCTGTCCCCCGAACAACCCACTATTTATCACCCAGACTCCAAAAATTTTATTGAGATCTGGTAAGATTATTTTTTTGAGCACAAACATTTTTACTTAGAAAAATCTTAAGGATTCAATGTTTATGTTCCCACCAAGGACACTTTCTGCAGCTCTGTTTAATAAACTGTTCCAAGCATGGACACTTACGGTTGCTATGTTTAATAGACTGTTCCCACCAAGAACACTTTCTGTAGCTATGTTTGATATAATGTTCCCACCAAGGACACTTTTTGTAGTTATTATCTCACCTGAGCCGAAAGCTCATTGGTGAACTTATAGGGTGGTCAGAGTTTGTCTGTCGTGTGCCTGTGTGTCCACATTTTTAAATGTCTTCTCCTCTGGAACCGCTGGGCTGATTGACGTCAGGTGAGCGATTCAGGACCAATGGTCCTGTGGTGTTTAATAGACTATTCCCAGCATGGACACTTCTTAAAGTATGTTTAATAGACTGTTCCCAGCACGGACACTTATTTAGGTATGTTTAATAGACTGTTTCCAGCACAGACACTTCTTTAGGTATGTTTTATAAACTGTTCCTACCACGGACACTTTCTGTAGTTATGTTTAATAGACACTTCTTTAGGTATGTTTAATAGACTGTTCCCACCAAGGACACTTTCTGTAGTTATGTTTGATTGACTGTTCCCAACACGGACACTTCTTTAGGTATTTTTAATGGACTGTTCCCACCAAGGACACTTCTGTAGGTATGCTTTATAGACTATTCCCAGCACGGACACTTCTTTAGGTCTGTTTAATAGACTGTTCCCACCAAGGACACTTTCTGTAGATATGTTTAATAGACTGTTCCCGACAAGGACACTTTCTCTTCCTACGACGGACACTGCTGTAGGTATGTTTAATAGACGGTTCCCATCACAGACACTGCTGTAGTTATGTGTAGGAGAAAGTCCAAATAAGTGTACATTCCTGAAAACGGAGCTGAGGCCATCCATAAAAAATGTTTGCTTGCTGTCCCCCGAACAACCCACTATTTTTCACCCAGATTCCAAAAATTTTATTGAGATCTGGTAAGATTATTTTTTTGAGCACAAACATTTTTACTTAGAAAAATCTTAAGGATTCAATGTTTATGTTCCCACCAAGGACACTTTCTGCAGCTCTGTTTAATAGACTGTTCCAAGCATAGACACTTACTGTTGCTATGTTTAATAGTCTGTTCCCACCAAGAACACTTTCTGTAGCTATGTTTGATAGAATGTTCCCACCAAGGACACTTTTTGTAGTGATTATCTCACCTGAGCCGAAAGCTCATTGGTGAACTTATAGGGTGGTCAGAGTTCGTCTGTCGTGTGCCTGTGTGTCCACATTTTTAAATGTCTTCTCCTCTGGAACCGCTGGGCTGATTGACGTCAGGTGAGCGATTCAGGACCAATGGTCCTGTGGTGTTTAATAGACTATTACCAGCATGGACACTTCTTAAAGTATGTTTAATAGAATGTTCCAAGCACGGACACTTATTTAGGTATGTTTAATAGACTGTTTCCAGCGCAGACACTTCTTTAGGTATGTTTTATAGACTGTTCCTACCAAGGACACTTTCTGTAGTTATGTTTCATAGACGTTTCCCAGCACAGACACTTCTTTAGGTATATTTAATAGACTGTTCCCACCAAGGACACTTTCTGTAGTTATGTTTAATAGACTGTTCCCGACAAGGACACTTTCTCTTCCTACGACGGACACTGCTGTAGGTATGTTTAATAGACGGTTCCCATCACAGACACTGCTGTAGTTATGTGTAGGAGAAAGTCCAAATAAGTTTACATTCCTGAAAACGGAGCTGAGGCCATCCATAAAAAATGTTTGCTTGCTGTCCCCCGAACAACCAACTATTTTTCACCCAGACTCCAAAAATATTATTGAGATCTGGTAAGATTATTTTTTTTTTGAGCACAAACTTTTTTACTTAGAAAAATCTTAAGGATTCAATGTTTATGTTCCCACCAAGGACACTTTCTGCAGCTCTGTTTAATAAACTGTTCCAAGCATGGACACTTACGGTTGCTATGTTTAATAGACTGTTCCCACCAAGAACACTTTCTGTAGCTATGTTTGATAGAATGTTCCCACCAAGGACACTTTTTGTAGTTATTATCTCACCTGAGCCGAAAGCTCATTGGTGAACTTATAGGGTGGTCAGAGTTTGTCTGTCGTGTACCTGTGTGTCCACATTTTTAAATGTCTTCTCCTCTGGAACCGCTGGGCTGATTGACGTCAGGTGAGCGATTCAGGACCAGTGGTCCTGTGGTGTTTAATAGACTATTCCCAGCATGGACACTTATTAAAGTATGTTTAATAGAATGTTCCCAGCACGGACACTTATTTAGGTATGTTTAATAGACTGTTTCCAGCACAGACACTTCTTCAGGTATGTTTTATAAACTGTTCCTACCAAGGACACTTTCTGTAGTTATGTTTAATAGACTTTTCCCAGCATGGACACTTCTTTTGGTATGTTTAATAGACTGTTCCCACCAAGGACACTTTATGTAGTTATGTTTGATAGACTGTTCCCAACACGGACACTTCTTTAGGTATTTTTAAATGGACTGTTCCCACCAAGGACACTTCTGTAGGTATGCTTTATAGACTGTTCCCAGCACGGACACTTCTTTAGGTCTGTTTAATAGACTGTTCCCACCCAGGACACTTTCTGTAGTTATGTTTAATAGACTGTTCCCGACAAGGACACTTTCTCTTCCTACGACGGACACTGCTGTAGGTATGTTTAATAGACGGTTCCCATCACAGACACTGCTGTAGTTATGTGTAGGAGAAAGTCCAAATAAGTGTACATTCCTGAAAACGGAGCTGAGGCCATCCATAAAAAATGTTTGCTTGCTGTCCCCCGAACAACCCACTATTTATCACCCAGACTCCAAAAATTTTATTGAGATCTGGTAAGATTATTTTTTTGAGCACAAATTTTTTTACTTAGAAAAATCTTAAGGATTCAATGTTTATGTTCCCACCAAGGACACTTTCTGCAGCTCTGTTTAATAGACTGTTCCAAGCACGGACACTTTCTGTTGCTATGTTTAATAGACTGTTCCCACCAAGAACACTTTCTGTAGCTATGTTTGATAGAATGTTCCCACCAAGGACACTTTTTGTAGTTATTATCTCACCTGAGCCGAAAGCTCATTGCTGAACTTATGGGGTGGTCAGAGTTTGTCTGTCGTGTGCCTGTGTGTCCACATTTTTAAATGTCTTCTCCTCTGGAACCGCTGGGCTGATTGACGTCAGGTGAGCGATTCAAGACCAATGGTCCTGTGGTGTTTAATACACTATTCCCAGCATGGACACTTCTTAAAGTATGTTTAATAGACTGTTCCAAGCACGGACACTTATTTAGGTATGTTTAATAGACTGTTTCAAGCACAGACACTTCTTTAGGTATGTTTTATATACTGTTCCTACCACGGACACTTTCTGTAGTTATGTTTAATAGACTTTTCCCAGCATGGACACTTCTTTAGGTATGTTTAATGGACTGTTCCCACCAAGGACACTTCTGTAGGTATGCTTTATAGACTATTCCCAGCACGGACACTTCTTTAGGTCTGTTTAATAGACTGTTCCCACCAAGGACACTTTCTGTAGTTATGTTTAATAGACTGTTCCCGACAAGGACACTTTCTCTTCCTACGACGGACACTGCTGTAGGTATGTTTAATAGACGGTTCCCATCACAGACACTGCTGTAGTTATGTGAAGGAGAAAGTCCAAATAAGTGTACTTTCCTGAAAACGGAGCTGAGGCCATCCATAAAAAAATGTTTGCTTGCTGTCCCCCGAACAACCCACTATTTTTCTCCCAGACTCCAAAAATTTTATTGAGATCTGGTAAGATTATTTTTTTGAGCACAAACTTTTTTACTTAGAAAAATCTTAAGGATTCATGTTTATGTTCCCACCAAGGACACTTTCTGTAGCTATGTTTAATAGACTGTTCCAAGCATGGACACTTACTGTTGCTATGTTTAATAGACTGTTCCCACCAAGGACACTTTCTGTAGCTATGTTTAATAGAATGTTCCCACCAAGGACACTTTCTGTAGCCATGTTTAATAGACTGTTGCCACCAAGGACACTTTTTGTAGTTATTAGCTCACCTGAGCCGAAAGCTCATTGGTGAGCTTATAGGGTGGTCAGAGTTTGTCTGTCGTGTGTCTGTGTGTCAACATTTTTAAATGTCTTCTCCTCTGGAACCGCTGGGCTGACTGACGTTAGGTGAGCGATTCAGGACCAATGGTCCTGTGGTGTTTAATAGACTATTCCCAGCACGGACACTTCTAAAAGTATGTTTAATAGACTGTTCCAAGCACGGACACTTATTTAGGTATGTTTAATAGACTGTTCCCACCACAGACACTTCTTTAGGTATGTTTAATAGACTGTTCCTACCAAGGACACTTTCTGTAGTTATGTTTAATAGACTGCTCCCAGCACGGACACTTCTTTAGGTATGTTTAATAGACTGTTCCCACCAAGGACACTTTCTGTAGTTATGTTTAATAGACTGTTCCCAACACGGATACTTCTTTAGGTATTTTTAATGGACTGTTCCCACCAAGGACACTTCTTTAGGTATGCTTTATAGACTGTTCCCAGCACGGACACTTCTTAAGGTCTGTTTAATAGACTGTTCCCACCAAGGGCACTTTCTGTAGTTATGTTTAATAGACTGTTCCCGACAAGGACACTTTCTCTTCCTACGACGGACACTGCTGTAGGTATGTTTAATAGACGGTTCCAAGTTTGATCCAATTCTAAAGAGAATCAGCAGTTTAAAATTTTTATGATGTCGGCCATTATCACCTAGTTATGCATTGGAGTGGAACCATTTGAATAAATCTGAAACAGGTTGATGTAAGGATCTTTCTGACCAAGTTTGATCAAATTCCGTTCAGCCATTAATGAGAATCAGCAATTTGATGTTTTTCACGATGTCAGCCATTATGACCTACTTATGCATCGGAGTGGAACCCTTCGAATAAATCTGATACAGGTTGATGTAAGGATGCTTCTGACCATGTTTAATCAAATTCTGTTCATCCATTCACGAGAATCAGCGGTTTGAAGTTTTCCCGATATCGACCATTTTGACCTACTTATGCATCGGAGTGGAACCATTTGAATATATCTAATACTGGTTGATGCATGGATGCTTCTGACCATGTCTGATCAAATCCCTTTCACCAGTTCACGAGAATTAGCAGTTTGAAGTTTTTCCATTATGACCTACTTATGCATCGAGGCGGAACCATTTGAACAAATCTGAGAAATGCTGATATCAGAATGCTTCAGATCAAGTTTGGTCAAAATCTGAGCATTGGTTTTCGAGGAGATGCCATTTGAACAAAATATATGTCGTAAATATAAAGTAGGTCACCTTGACCTAATTCCACTACAGAGTTTTTGTATATAAATTTGAGAACCTAGTGCCCATCGAAGCTCTATACCAAAAATCAGCCAATTATACCATGCGGTTCTAGAGAATAGTCGATTTAGTTGTTTTTGCTATTTTTAGTAACGGCGGCCATCTTGGATTGTCGACCCGGATAATTTTCGCAAACTTGTAAGTCTCGAGTCTGATCATGCTGCAAGTAAATTTTGAGAGTCGTAGGTGCAGTGGTTTCGGAGAAGAAGTCGTTTGAACAAGTGTTTACGGACGACGGACGACGGACGGACGGACGGACAGACAAAAAGTGATCACAATAGCTACACTGAGACTTCGTCTCAGTGAGCTAAAAATAGCAAAACAACTAAATTGACTTAGTATCCGAAAAAGCTTGGTATAGTTGACTCAAAATTGGTATGAGACATCGTTGGGACCTTGGTTCTCAAGATTATTCATATCATCCAAATCTGTAGTGAAATTAGGTCACAGTGACATAGTTTGTATTTACGAAGTGTATTTTGTTCAAACAACAGCTCTTCAAAAACTAATGTCCAAACTTGACCTGAAGCATCCTGGCATCAACCTTTCTCAGTTTTATTCAAATGAGCCCTCTCCAATGAATAAGTAGGTCATTATGGCCGCCATCTTGAAATAACTTTACATGGCTTTTTCTCATGAACAGATCAAACTTGGTCAGAAGCATCCTTATTTGGACCACTCTCAAATTTATGCAAATGG
This sequence comes from Lucinisca nassula, assembly GCA_963580285.1. Classification (NCBI taxonomy): domain Eukaryota; kingdom Metazoa; phylum Mollusca; class Bivalvia; order Lucinida; family Lucinidae; genus Lucinisca; species Lucinisca nassula. The sequence continues at coordinate 114,670,603 of OY757021.1, forward strand.
TTCACTTTACTGCATAAGTAGGTCAAAATGGCTGTCATCTTGAAAAAAATAAAATGGCTTTTTCTCATGAACAGATAAACAGAATTTGATGAAACTTGGTCAGAAGCATCCATATAATTATGGACCAGTCTCACATTTATGCAAATTTATCCAGTGCATAAGTAGGTCAAAATGGCTGACATCATAAAAAACTTCAAACAACTTCTCATGAACCTTTGATTGGAATTTGATCAAACTTGGTCATTAGCATCCTGACATTGATCTTTCTCAGATTTGTTCAAATGTTTCTGCTCCAGTTCATAAGCAGGTCATATTATGGCTGACATGGTGGAAAGTTTCAAACGGATTTTTCTCATGGATTTTGATCACACTCGGTCAGATACATCCTGACATCGACCTTGTTCAGATTCGTTCACCTGGTTCCACTATGTACGTCATAATGGCCAATTGTGGAAAACTTCAAATTGTTTATTCTGAGGAAGTGTTGAACAGACTTGTACTCAGGTTAGCGATACAGGACCATAATGGTCCTCTTGTTGTTTTTTATTGCACCCCTTACTCTTTTAGTGCAGTATGGTCACGAAACAGTGACAGAATTAATGGAACACTCTATAGACTATATTATATTCTTGTTCCTTATGATAAACCACATATACTGACATAGATCTTGGTTCCCAATGGGTCACCCGTGGGCATGTCCTACCCCTTCATTTCATAAAATGTGCAATAACTCGGAAACTGCTTATGATCCCCACCCATAAACAATGTATTCTTGTTTCTTATGGTAAGATGCATTTAACGACATTGACCTTTGATACACCGGGGTCCCCTGGGGCATGACCAACCCCTCTTATCATGAAAGTCCTTATATAAGAAACCGTTCGGATCCTCAACCTTAAATCATATATTCTCCTGTTCCTTAAGACGCATTCATTGACACGGACCTTAGGTCCCTCTGGGCTCTTCCGAGCCTGATCAGCCTGGCAGAGGGCATGCCTATCCTTTCTTCAAACAATGCGTTCTCTCGGAGTCAGAAAATGTTGCGATATTGTGGGCGGGATTTAGCCCGTTGTTTTATTGTTTTACAACTTCATGTCCATACGTGCTAACATGAAGCACAAAAAAGCAAAACTACAAATGGCATTAGCACTCTGTCAATGTTAAACGTCGAATAGCACGTAATACAGGCTACAGTATATAATTGCAACACGCAACACTATGACCTTGTCCGGAACAGTCCTTCGTGGGCGCCCACTGTCCGTGTTGGAGACATTGCAGTTACACTTATAGAATATCAACATTGCAGCCTGAATCGCTCACCTGACGTCAATCATTGATATGAGGCATTGTTTATATAAGGCATCGTTAATATGAGGCATCGTTGATATAAGACAACGGTGATACGAGGCATCAGTGATATGAGGCATCAGTGGTATGAGGCAGTGATGATATGGATGATGAGTATAGAATGATGTAAAGGGGTTTATGTGTCCCCCACCCCTGTTACTACATTTTATTCGGCGGTGAGCAGCTATAGATGTAATCGCCACTGTATAACACAGAGGCAAAAACTGGTTGGTGAAACAGTCATTACTGTGAATATACTGGTTAATATAAAGTTTATATAAAACATTATGGTGCCATAAACACTCATCAGGTCCTTATCATCAACAGGAAGGGAGAAAGAACATTATGTTAAGTATGTGAGGGTGTGAATGAGTGTGTGTACTTCATGTGTAATTCAAGTGTGATTCAAGTGTATTCCACTTGTATTAAGACAGAAATTTAATTGGGCCCAGACTAATTTTCATTCTGTCTTAACCTAAGTGGAATAGATTGCGAGTCAACTGTCCCTTTAAGTTTGTCTTTGTAAAATTATGTAACCAGTGCTGTTTATAAATATTAGACGTATTCCATATAAATATTGTAAAGGATTCTAAGTATCTTAAAATTTCCTTTGCGTTAGTGCCCCACAAGTGGACATAGATTCGAGGTTCCCTCGTGTTGTCCCGTCACATATACGTTTTGCCAGCCCCCGACATATGAAACAAGTGTCTTTGGTGGGAACAGTGTATTGAACATAGCTTCAGAAACCGTCCGTCTATTGAACATACCTTCAGAAGTGTCCGTGCTGCGAAGAGACTAATATTCATAGCTCCAGTGAGTTTCCGTGATGGGAACAGTCTACCTGACATAGGTTCAGACAGTGTCCTTGGTGGGAACAGTCTATTAAACATACCTACAGGAGTGTCCGTCCGTCTATTGAACATACCTTCAGAAGTGTCCGTGCTGCGAAGAGACTAATATTCATAGCTACAGAAAGTATCCATGTCGGGAACAGTCTATTAAACATAATTACAGAAAGTGTCCTTGGTGCCAACAGTCTATTAAACATGGCTACAGAAAGTGTCCTTGGTGGGGACATTCTATTAAACATAGCTACAGAAAGTGTCCTTGGTGGGAACAGTTTATTAAACATACGTATAGAAAGAGTCCTTGTTGGAAATAGTCTATTAAACATATATACAGAAGTGTCCTAGCTGGAAACAGCCTATTAAACATAGCTACAAAAGGTGTCCATGCTGGGAACAGTCTATTAAACATAGCTACATGAAGTGTCCTTGGTGGGAACAGTCTGGTAAAAACGGCTACAGAAAGAGTCCTTGGTGGGGACATTCTATTAAACATAGCTACAGAAAGTGTCCTTGGTGGGAACAGTTTATTAAACATACGTATAGAAAGAGTCCTTGTTGGAAACAGTCTATTAAACATATATTCAGAAGTGTCCGTGCTGGAAACAGCCTGTTAAACATAGCTACAAAATGTGTCCATGCTGGGAACAGTCTATTAAACATAGCTACATGAAGTGTCCTTGGTGGGAACAGTCTGTTAAAAACGGCTACAGAAAGTGTCCTTGGTGGGGACATTCTATTAAACATAGCTACAGAAAGTGTCCTTGGTGGGAACAGTTTATTAAACATACGTATAGAAAGAGTCCTTGTTGGAAACAGTCTATTAAACATATATACAGAAGTGTCCGTGCTGGAAACAGCCTATTAAACATAGCTACAAAAAGTATCCTTAGTGGGAACAGTCTGTTAAAAATGGCTACAGAAAGTGTCCTTGGTGGGAACATTCTATTAAACATAGCTACAGAAAGTGTCCTTGGTGGGAACAGTTTATAAAATATACGTATAGAAAGAGACCTTGTTGGAAACAGTCTATTAAACATATATACAGAAGTGTCCGTGCTGGAAACAGCCTATTAAACATAGCTACAAAAAGTGTCCATGCTGGGAACAGTCTATTAAACATAGCTACATGAAGTGGCCTTGGTGGGAACAGTCTGTTAAAAATGGCTACAGAAAGTGTCCTTGGTGGGAACATTCTATTAAACATAGTTACAAAAAGTGTCCATGCTGGGAACAGTCTATTAAACATAGCTACATGAAGTGTCCTTGATGGGAACAGATTGTTAAAAACGGCTACAGAAAGTGTCCTTGGTGGGGACATTCTATTAAACATAGCTACAGAAAGTGTCCTTGGTGGGAACAGTTTATTAAACATACGTATAGAAAGAGTCCTTGTTGGAAACAGATTATTAAACATATATACAGAAGTGTCCGTGCTGGAAACAGCCTATTAAACATAGCTACAAAATGTGTCCTCGCTGGGAACAGTCTATTAAACATAGCTTCATGAAGTGTCCTTCGTGGGAACAGTCTGTTAAAAACGGCTACAGAAAGTGTCCTTGGCGGGGACATTCTATTAAACATAGCTACAGAAAGTGTCCTTGGTGGGAACAGTTTATTAAACATATAGAAAGAGTCCTTGTTGGAAACAGTCTATTAAACATATATACAGAAGTGTCCGTGCTGGAAACAGCCTATTAAACATAGCTACAAAAAGTGTTCTTAGTGGGAACAGTCTGTTAAAAATGGCTACAGAAAGTGTCCTTGGTGGGAACATTCTATTAAACATAGCTACAGAAAGTGTCCTAGGTGGGAACAGTTTATAAAATATACGTATAGAAAGAGACCTTGTTGGAAACAGTCTATTAAACATATATACTGAAGTGTCCGTGCTGGAAACAGCCTATTAAACATAGCTACAAAAAGTGTCCATTCTGGGAACAGTCTATTAAACATAGCTACATGAAGTGTCCTTGGTGGGAACAGTCTGTTAAAAATGGCTACAGAAAGTGTCCTTGGTGGGAACATTCTATTAAACATAGTTACAAAAAGTGTCCATGCTGGGAACAGTCTATTTAACATAGCTACATGAAGTGTCCTTGGTGGGAACAGATTGTTAAAAACGGCTACAGAAAGTGTCCTTGGTGGGGACATTCTATTAAACATAGCTACAGAAAGTGTCCTTGGTGGGAACAGTTTATTAAACATACGTATAAAAAGAGTCCTTGTTGGAAACAGTCTATTAAACATATATACAGAAGTGTCCGTGCTGGAAACAGCCTATTAAACATAGCTACAAAAAGTGTCCATGCTGGGAACAGTCTATAAAACATAGCTCATGAAGTGTCCTTGGTGGGAACAGTCTGTTAAAAATGGCTACAGAAAGTGTCCTTGGTGGGAACATTCTATTAAACATAGCTACAAAAAGTGTCCATGCTGGGAACAGTTTATTAAAGATAGCTACATGAAGTGTCCTTGATGGGTACAGTCTGTTAAAAACGGCTACAGAAAGTGTCCTTGGTGGGAACATTCTATTAAACATAGCTACAAAAAGTGTCAATGCTGGGAACAGTCTATTAAACATAGCTACATGAAGTGTCCATGCTGGGAACAGTCTATTAAGCATAGCTACATGAAGTGTCTTTGGTGGGAACAGTCTGTTAAAAATGTCTACAGAAAGTGTCCTTGGTGGGAACATTCTATTAAACATAACTACAAAAAGTGTCCATGCTGGGAACAGTCTATTAAACATAGCTACATGAAGTGTCCTTGGCGGGAACAGTCTGTTAAAAACGGCTACAGAAAGAGTCCTTTGTGGGGACATTCTATTAAACATAGCTACAGAAAGTGTCCTTGGTGGGAACAGTTTATTAAACATACGTATAGAAAGAGTCCTTGTTGGAAACAGTCTATTAAACATATATACAGAAGTGTCCGTGCTGGAAACAGCCTATTAAACATAGCTACAAAAAGTGTCCATGCTGGGAACGGTCTATTAAACATAGCTACATGAAATGTCCTTTGTGGGAACAGTCTGTTAAAAACGGCTACAGAAAGTGTCCTTGGTGGGGACATTCTATTAAACATAGCTATAGAAAGTGTCCTTGGTGGGAACAGTTTATTAAACATACTTGTTGGAAACAGTCTATTAAACATATATACAGAAGTGTCCGTGCTGGAAACAGCCTATTAAACATAGCTACAAAAAGTGTCCATGCTGGGAACAATCTATTAAACATAGCTACATGAAGTGTCCTTGGTGGGAACAGTCTGTTAAAAACGGCTACAGAAAGTGTCCTTGGTGGGGACATTCTATTAAACATAGCTACAGAGAGTGTCCTTGGTGGGTACAGTTTATTAAACATACGTATAGAAAGAGTCCTTGTTGGAAACAGTCTATTAAACATATATACAGAAGTGTCCGTGCTGGAAACAGCCTATTAAACATAGCTACAAAAAGTGTCCATGCTGGGAACATTCTATTAAACATAGCTACATGAAGTGTCCTTGGTGGGAACAGTCTGTTAAAAACGGCTACAGAAGGTGTCCTTGGTGGGGACATTCTATTAAACATAGCTACAGAAAGTGTCCTTGGTGGGAACAGTTTATTAAACATACGTATAGCAAGAGTCCTTGTTGGAAACAGATTATTAAACATATATACAGAAGTGTCCGTGCTGGAAACAGCCTATTAAACATAGCTACAAAATGTGTCCTCGCTGGGAACAGTCTATTAAACATAGCTTCATGAATTGTCCTTGGTGGGAACAGTCTGTTAAAAACGGCTACAGAAAGTGTCCTTGGTGGGGACATTCTATTAAACATAGCTACAGAAAGTGTCCTTGGTGGGAACAGTTTATTAAACATACGTATAGAAAGAGTCCTTGTTGCAAACAGTCTATTAAACATATATACAGAAGTGTCCGTGCTGGAAACAGCCTATTAAACATAGCTACAAAAAGTGTCCTTAGTGGGAACAGTCTGTTAAAAATGGCTACAGAAAGTGTCCTTGGTGGGAACATTCTATTAAACATAGCTACAGAAAGTGTCCTTGGTGGGAACAGTTTGTAAAATATACGTATAGAAAGAGACCTTGTTGGAAACAGTCTATTAAACATATATACAGAAGTGTCCGTGCTGGAAACAGCCTATTAAACATAGCTACAAAAAGTGTCCATGCTGGGAACAGTCTCTTAAACATAGCTACATGAAGTGTCCTTGGTGGGAACAGTCTGTTAAAAATGGCTACAGAAAGTGTCCTTGGTGGGAACATTCTATTAAACATAGTTACAAAAAGTGTCCATGCTGGGAACAGTCTATTTAACATAGCTACATGAAGTGTCCTTGGTGGGAACAGATTGTTAAAAACGGCTACAGAAAGTGTCCTTGGTGGGGACATTCTATTAAACATAGCTACAGAAAGTGTCCTTGGTGGGAACAGTTTATTAAACATACGTATAAAAAGAGTCCTTGTTGGAAACAGTCTATTAAACATATATACAGAAGTGTCCGTGCTGGAAACAGCCTATTAAACATAGCTACAAAAAGTGTCCATGCTGGGAACAGTCTATAAAACATAGCTCATGAAGTGTCCTTGGTGGGAACAGTCTGTTAAAAATGGCTACAGAAAGTGTCCTTGGTGGGAACATTCTATTAAACATAGCTACAAAAAGTGTCCATGCTGGGAACAGTTTATTAATAACTGATAGCTACATGAAGTGTCCTTGATGGGTACAGTCTGTTAAAAACGGCTACAGAAAGTGTCCTTGGTGGGAACATTCTATTAAACATAGCTACAAAAAGTGTCCATTCTGGGAACAGTCTATTAAACATAGCTACATGAAGTGTCCATGCTGGGAACAGTCTATTAAGCATAGCTACATGAAGTGTCCTTGGTGGGAACAGTCTGTTAAAAATGGCTACAGAAAGTGTCCTTGGTGGGGAACATTCTATTAAACATAACTACAAAAAGTGTCCATGCTGGGAACAGTCTAATAAACATAGCTACATGAAGTGTCCTTGGTGGGAACAGTCTGTTAAAAACGGCTACAGAAAGTGTCCTTGGTGGGGACATTCTATTAAAAATAGCTACAGAAAGTGTCCTTGGTGGGAACAGTTTATTAAACATACGTATAGAAAGAGTCCTTGTTGGAAACAGTCTATTAAACATATATACAGAAGTGTCCGTGCTGGAAACAGCCTATTAAACATAGCTACAAAAAGTGTCCATGCTGGGAACAGTCTATTAAACATAGCTACATGAAGTGTCCTTTGTGGGAACAGTCTGTTAAAAACGGCTACAGAAAGTGTCCTTGGTGGGGACATTCTATTAAACATAGCTACAGAAAGTGTCCTTGGTGGGAACAGTTTATCAAACATACGTATAGAAAGAGTCCTTGTTGGAAACAGTCTATTAAACATATATACAGAAGTGTCCGTGCTGGAAACAGCCTATTAAACATAGCTACAAAAAGTGTCCATGCTGGGAACAGTCTATTAAACATAGCTACATGAAGTGTCCTTGGTGGGAACAGTCTGTTAAAAACGGCTACAGAAAGTGTCCTTGGTGGGGACATTCTATTAAACATAGCTACAGAGAGTGTCCTTGGTGGGTACGGTTTATTAAACATACGTATAGAAAGAGTCCTTGTTGGAAACAGTCTATTAAACATATATACAGAAGTGTCCGTGCTGGAAACAGCGTATTAAACATAGCTACAAAAAGTGTCCATGCTGGGAACAGTCTATTAAACATAGCTACAAGAAGTGTCGTTTGTTGGAACTGTCTGTTAAAAACGGCTACAGAAAGTGTCCTTGGTGGGGACATTCTATTAAACATAGCTACAGAAAGTGTCCTTGGTGGGAACAGTTTATTAAACATACGTATAGAAAGAGTCCTTGTTGGAAACAGTCTATTAAACATATATACAGAAGTGTCCGTACTGGAAACAGCCTATTAAACATAGCTACAAAAAGTGTCCATGCTGGGAACAGTCTATTAAACATAGCTTCATGAAGTGTCCTTGGTGGGAACAGTCTGTTTAAAAATGGCTACATAAAGTGTCCTTGGTGGGAACATTCTATTAAACATAGCTACAAAATGTGTCCATGCTGGGAACTTTCTATTAAACATAGCTACATGAAGTGTCCTTGGGGGGAACAGTCTGTTAAAAACGGCTACAGAAAGTGTCCTTTGTGGGGACATTCTATTAAACATAGCTACAGAAAGTGTCCTTGGTGGGAACAGTTTATTTAACATACGTATAGAAAGAGTCCTTGTTGGAAACAGTCTATTAAACATATATACAGAAGTGTCCGTGCTGGGAACAGCCTATTAAACATAGCTACAAAAAGTGTCCATGCTGGGAACAGTCTATTAAACATAGCTACATGAAGTGTCTTTGGTGGGAACAGTTTGTTAAAAACGGCTACAGAAAGTGTCCTTGGTGGGGACATTCTATTAAACATAGCTACAAAGAGTGTCCTTGGTGGCTAACAGTTTATTAAACATACGTATAGAAAGAGTCCTTGTTGGAAACAGTCTATTAAACATATATACAGAAGTGTCCGTGCTGGAAACAGCCTATTAAACATAGCTACAAAAAGTGACCATGCTGGGAACAGTCTATTAAATATAGCTACATGAAGTGTCCTTGGGGGGAATAGTCTGTTAAAAATGGCTACAGAAAGTGTCCTTTGTGGGAACATTCTATTAATTATAGCTACAAAAAGTGTCCATGCTGGCAACATTCTATTAAACATAGCTACATGAAGTGTCCTTGGTGGGGACAGTATGTTAAAAACGGCTACAGAAAGTGTCCTTGGTGGGAACAGTTTTTTAAACATACGTATAGAAAGAGTCCTTGTTGAAACAGTCTATTAAACATATATACAGAAGTGTCCGTGCTGGAAACAGCCTATTAAACATGGCTACAAAAAGTGTCCATGCTGGGAACAGTCTATTAAACATAGCTACATGAAGTGTCCTTGGTGGGAACAGTCTGTTAAAAATGGCTACAGAAAGTGTCCTTGGTGGGAACATTTTATTTAACATAGCTACAAAAAGTGTCCATGCTGGGAACATTCTATTAAACATAGCTACATGAAGTGTCCTTGGTGGGAACTGTCTGTTAAAACGGCTATAGAAAGTGTCCTTGGTGGGGACATTCTGTTAAGCATAGCTACAGAAAGTGTCCTTTGTGGGAACAGTTTATTAAACACACGTATAGAAAGAGTCCTTGTTGGAAACAGTCTATTAAACATATATACAGAAGTGTCCGTGGTGGAAACAGCCTATTAAACATAGCTACAAAAAGTGTCCATGCTGGGAACAGTCTATTAAACATAGCTACAAAAAGTGTCCATGCTGGGAACAGTCTATTAAACATAGCTACATGAAGTGTCCTTTGTGGGAACAGTCTGTTAAAACCGGCTACAGAAAGTGTCCTTGGTGGGGACATTCTATTAAACATAGCTACAGAAAGTGTCCTTGGTGGGAACAGTTTATCAAACATACGTATAGAAAGAGTCCTTGTTGGAAACAGTCTATTAAACATATATACAGAAGTGTCCGTGCTGGAAACAGCCTATTAAACATAGCTACAAAAAGTGTCCATTCTGGGAACAGTCTATTAAACATAGCTACATGCAGTGTCCTTGGTGGGAAAAGTCTGTTAAAAACGGCTACAGAAAGTGTCCATGGTGGGGACATTCTATTAAACATAGCTACAGAGAGTGTCCTTGGTGGGAACAGTTTATTAAACATATGTATAGAAAGAGTCCTTGTTGGAAACAGTCTATTTAACATATATACAGAAGTGTCCGTGCTGGAAACAGCCTATTAAACATAGCTACAAAAAGTGTCCATGCTGGGAACAGTCTATTAAACATAGCTACATGAAGTGTCCTTGGTGGGAACAGTCTGTTAATAACGATTACAGAAAGTGTCCTTGGTGGGGACATTCTATTAAACATAGCTACAGAAAGTGTCCTTGGTGGGAACAGTTTATTAAACATACGTATAGAAAGAGTCCTTGTTGGAAACAGTCTATTAAACAGATATACAGAAGTGTCCGTGCTGGAAACAGCCTACAAAAAGTTTCCATGCTGGGAACAGTCTATATAACATAGCTACAAGAAGTGTCCTTTGTGGGAACAGTCTGTTAAAAACGGCTACAGAAAGTGTCCTTGGTGGGGACATTCTATTAAACATAGCTACAGAAAGTGTCCTTGGTGGGAACAGTTTATTAAACATACGTATAGAAAGAGTCCTTGTTGAAAACAGTCTATTAAACATATATACAGAAGTGTCCGTGCTGGAAACACCCTATTAAACATAGCTACAAAAAGTGTCCATGCTTGGAACAGTCTATTAAACATAGCTACATGAAGTGTCCTTGGTGGGAACAGTCTGTTAAAAACGGCTACAGAAAGTGTCCTTGGTGGGGACATTCTATTAAACATAGCTACAGAAAGTGTCCTTGGTAGGAACAGTTTATTAAACATACGTATAGAAATAGTCCTTGTTGGAAACATAAACATATATACAGAAGTGTCCGTACTGGAAACAGCCTATTAAACATAGCTACAAAAAGTGTCCATGCTGGGAAAAGTCTATTAAACATAGCTACATGAAGTGTCTTGGGTGGGAACAGTCTGTTAAAATGGCTACAGAAAGTGTCCTTGGTGGGAACATTCTATTAAAAATAGCTACAAAAAGTGTCCATGCTGGGAACATTCTATTAAACATAGCTACATGAAGTGTCCTTGGTGGGAACAGTCTTTTAAAAACGGCTACAGAAAGAGTCCTTGGTGGGGACATTCTATTAAACATAGCTACAGAAAGTGTCCTTGGTGGGAACAGTTTATTAAACATACGTATAGAAGGAGTCCTTGTTGGAAACAGTCTATTAAACATATATACAGAAGTGTCCGTGCTGGAAACAGCCTATTAAACATAGCTACAAAAAGTGTCCATGCTGGGAACAGTCTATTAAACATAGCTACATGAAGTGTCCTTTGTGGGAACAGTCTGTTCGAAACGGCTACAGAAAGTGTCCTTGGTGGGGACATTCTATTAAACATAGCTACAGAAAGTGTCCTTGGTGGGAACAGTTTATTAAACATACGTATAGAAAGAGTCCTTGTTGGAAACAGTCTATTAAACATATACACAGAAGTGTCCGTGCTGGAAACAGCCTATTTAACATAGCTACAAAAAGTGTCCATGCTGGGAACAGTCTATTAAACATAGCTACATGAAGTGTCCTTGGTGGGAACAATCTGTTAAAAATGGCTTCAGAAAGTGTCCTTGGTGGGAACATTCTATTAAACATAGCTACAAAAAGTGTCCATGCTGGGAGCAGTCTATTAAACATAGCTACATGAAGTGTCCTTGGTTGGAACAGTCTGTTAAAAACGGCTACAGAAAGTGTCCTTGGTGGGGACATTCTATTAAACATAGCTACAGAAAGTGTCCTTGGTGGGAACAGTTTATTAAACATACGTATAGAAAGAGTCCTTGTTGGAAACAGTATATTAAACATATATACAGAAGTGTCAGTGCTGGAAACAGCCTATTAAACATAGCTACAAAAAGTGTCCATGCTGGGAACAGTCTATTAAACATAGCTACATGAAGTGTCCTTGGTTGGAACAGTCAGTTAAAAATGGCTACAGAAAGTGTCCTTGGTGGGATTATTCTATTAAACATAGCTACAAAAAGTGTCCATGCTGGGAACATTCTATTAAACATAGCTACAAGAAGTGTCCTTTGTGGGAACAGTCTGTTAAAAACGGCTACAGAAAGTGTCCTTGGTGGGGACATTCTATTAAACATAGCTACAGAAAGTGTCCTTGGTGGGAACAATTTATTAAACTTACGTATAGAAAGCGTCCTTGTTGGAAACAGTCTATTAAACGTATATACAGAAGTGTCCGTGCTGGAAACAGCCTATTAAACATAGCTACAAAAAGTGTCCATGCTGGGAAGAGTCTATTAAACATAGCTACATGAAGTGTCCTTGGTGGGAACAGTCTGTTAAAAACGGCTACAGAAAGTGTCCTTGGTTGGGACATTCTATTAAACATAGCTACAGAAAGTGTCCTTGGTTGGAACAGTTTATTAAACAACGTATAGAAAGAGTCCTTGTTGGAAACAGTCTATTAAACAGTGTCCGTGCTGGAACTAGCCTATTAAACATAGCTACAAAAAGTGTCCATGCTGGGAACAGTCTATTAAACATAGCTACATGAAGTGTCCTTGGTGGGAACAATCTGTTATAAATGGCTACAGAAAGTGTCCTTGGTGGGAACATTCTATTAAACATAGCTACAGAAAGTGTCCTTGGTGAGAAAAGTCTATTAAACATAGCAACAGTAAGTGTCCATGCTTGGAACAGTCTATTAAACATTGCTAAAGAAAGTGTGCTTAGTGGGAACTTCTTATTAAACATACGTATAGAAAGTGTCCTTGTTGGAAACAGTCTATTAAACATACCAACAGAAGTATCCGTGCTGCAAACAATCTATTAAAATACCTTCAGAAAGTGTCCTTGGTGTGAACAGTCTATTAACCATATCTACAGAAATGTCCGTGCTGGGAACAATCTATCAAACATAGCTTCAGAAAGTGTCCGTGCTGGGAACAGACTATGAAGCGTACTACAGAAAGTGTCCGTGGATGGGAACAGTCTTTTAAATATACCTACAGAAAGTGTCCATGCTGTGACCAGTCTTTTAATGAAAGCTTTAGAAAGTGTCCGTGCTGGAAAATGTCTACTAACCATAACTACGAAAAGTGTCCTTGGTGGGAACAGTCTATTTCACATACCTATATAATTGTCCGGGCTGGGAACAGTCTATAAACATACCTACAGAAGTGTCTGTGCTTGGAACAGTCTATAAAACATACCTACAGAAAGTGTCCTTGGTGGGAACAGTCTATTAAACATACCTATATAAATTGTCCTTGCTGGGAACAATCTATTAAAGGAGTCCATGTATAGAATCCACCAATCGCTAAAAACAATTGCAGGAAATTGTTCAAATGTCTAGTTTGGTTTAAATCATGTGTATTAAATAAGGCTAAAAGGGATGCCCTTTGAGAACCATGACAGCATTCAAAAACGAAAATAGCAGAATCCATTTGTTGTTTGGGCCAGACAAGCTTGTTTCGGCCATCAAGGCCTCATCAGTAGCCCTAAAAGAAATGCTGAAAACGAGTATCAGCGGTTACGAGTATCAGCGTAAAACGTGGAAAATGACGTTGAAAGTTGACGTTTCGTCACAAGAAATTTCCAGTTTAATTTAACGTCATGCGGCAAATTTTGATTACGGATTATTTTGCTCCAGACAAGTAGAAAGTGTATGGATTTGTATGCGGTTTGTAGCCTGCTTCCACAATAGAATAATTTTTGTCTTTTAGTCAGAATGTTTCTTTTGTAAGGACTAATTGATTCTTAATTAGCTGGGTTAAATGCTTCTTTAAATGGACATTTTACTGACTCCTTTGATATTCATTTGGGATCACGATACAATAAAAACATCCCGAATTCAACGTTGTTCTTAGATGACTTGACGGATGTTTTAAGGTAACCGGGCGCCAAGGGCACATAGGGGCTACCCCCAGTTCGCCAGCTGGGATTAGTTTTAGGTCTTTTCCCTGCTGACTCCTGTATGCTTGACAGTTATCAGCTAGCCGATTGGGTGTTAGGTGACTTCTATCGCGGTGTGTGTGTGTGTGTGAATTCGGGTTTAACGTCGCTTTCAACAATTTTTCAGTCATATCACGACGGTGTGTGGTTGCGACAGGGAGCTCAATGCTCACGTTTATAGTGCTGCCTCACTGAAGTATCATGTCCCAGACACATTATCCTGACACTGGATCGACCAGTCCTAGCTCTACCCCATAAATCTGAGTACCAAACGAGGAGCAGCTAGTACCATTTTTAACGACTTTGGTATGTCGCGGCCCGGGATCGAACCCGAGACCTCGACTTCTATCGCGGACTGACTGACTGAACTGGTTTTTAAGGTAACCGGGCGCTATAAGCACATAGGGGCTACCCCTTCTATCGCGGAGGACCGCAACTTACTATTAGTATCAAAATAATTTCAACTATGAAAAGGTTTATTACCAGCAAATATTTTGTCACCAATACAAACTGGAATAGATTCATAAAACTTTATGTTAGGCATGTTTTTATGTATTTTTTAATTGAAATCCTTTAATCAAAATTAAAGTGATTAACCAAACTATTGCAAAATATGCAGAGTGTTGATTTTTTTGTTTGTTTTGATTTGTTACGCCCCTTGAAAGTCTTATAAATAACTTAGTATGACACGCCAACTATTCAACAGAAATGCAATGTCCCCAACACGGACAGTGTGTGCCCACGAAGGACTGTTCCGGACAAGGTCATAGTGTTGCGTGTTGCAATTATATACTGTAGCATCAAAGACCGCGGTCTTCTGGCTTCAAACGAGAACATTTTAAAAGCATTTCCCTATATAAGTCCATGTAAAACCATTGGGTCCCGGGTGGGGCCATTTTTGACTCAAGGGCTATAATATGAACAACCTCGGTAGAGGTACACTAGATGAAACTTCATACCAAATTTCAAAGACCTGGGTCTTCTGGTTTCAGACAAGAAGATTTTTAAAGGTTTAATCCGTTTAGGTCCATGTAAAACAGGTGGACCCCGGGGTGTGGCCATTTTTGGTCCCAGGGCCATAATTTGAACAATCTTGGTAGAGGTCCACTAGATGAAGCTTACTAGATGAAGCTTCATACCAAATACCAAAGATCTGGGCCTTCTGGTTTCAGACGAGAAGATTTTAAAGGTTTTCCATATATAAGTCTATGTAGAATCAGCGGGCCCCGGCGCGGGGACATTTTTGGTCCTAGGCTTATAATTTGAACAATCTTGGTAGAGGTCCATTAGATACACCTTCATGCCACATATCATACACATGGGTTTCAGACAAGAAGATTTTTAAATGTTTTTCCTATATAAGTCAATGTAAAACCGGTGGGCCCCGGCGCGGGGGGCAATTTTGGCCCCAGGGCTATAATTTGAACAATCTTGGTAGAGGTTTACTAGATGAAACTTCATACCAAATAACAAAGGCCCGGGCCTTGTGGTTTCAGAGAAGAAGATATTTTAAGTTTTCAGTGAAAAAAAATCTATTTTTGTCTCCGGTGACCTAGATGTGCAACGGATCGGAATCATTTGAACAACTGTGAAAGGGGACCACCTAAGGAATATTCCTGTGGAGTTTGGTCAAAATCCGATCAGTGGTTTAGGAGGAGATGTCGTTTGAAGAAATTGTTTATGGACGCAAGCACGCATGGACGGACGCACGCACGAACGACGGACAAAATGTGATCACAAAAGTTCACCTTGTCACTACGTGAAAGGTGAGCTAAAATGTGCCGTCTACTTCTCTTAGACAGGCACCCCTTCCCCTTTATCGTACACGCAAGGCCGCCGTTGAAATAAGCTTCAAAACATTTAGCAGACGACAATACAAAATACAAGTATCTAGTAAATAACTCGCCCGATCTGTCCTCTATGTAAACCCGCCACACAATGATTGCAAAATGGCTAAACCCTTTGTTTAGTATGTCGGCTGGCCCTAGATGACCAATATGTCGGCTGTCACTAGATGATGATTTTGTATCAAAACAAAATATAGATTTTGTATCAAAACAAAATATACATGTATTATGTTACAGCTGGCTATCAAACATAACTAATACAAGAAATTCTTGTACAAATAAATATTTATTCTTTAGCATATATAAAATAAGAATCATTAAATTACTTTATAATTTATTTTTGTCAATATACCATCCGTATAAATATTTTAGCCGTCTGTTACCAGCAAAATTTCACTGGAGACAGCCGGTTGTCACCAGCGAAGGACTGGGGGAGATGACGAATGCCCCAACCAAAAGCCAGTATAGCCTTCAGAAGATTGTTAACAAATAAAAAGTGCACCGGCCTGAATTACGAGACTAGTAAACCAACAATATATTGCTGCGACATCTGCAAGATTTTGTATATGTTACGATTATTGAGACTCTCTTTACCTAATGATACTAAAGACCACCATTAACGAGACGAAGATTCAAGATTGTCAATGTTCAAAGTGCAGGTATACTGAGTTCTGGTTCTATCTCCTGACACGCCTTCCCAACCTTGTGTAAAACTGTGCCAAGTACCATCAAAATATCTCAAAGAATACTGGCATTCTGGCAATCACAAGATTATAGTGCCAGGGGAGATAACTGAAAAAAGAAGAAGAAGAAGAAGAAGAAAAAGAAACAACAACAAAAAAAAAAAAAAAAAAAAAAAAAAAAACAAGAGGTCCATGATGGACCTAATTCGCTCACCTGAGTCAAGTTGTATTATCTTTTGATGATGTTTTTATTTTTGTCTATGTGCTATTTGTTCAATGTAGCAGAACCATTTAGGAACTTAGGTGAAGATTTTGTAAAATTTTTCTTAAATTCAGTCACTGTGTTCAAAGGATGTGGATTCTCGGCATCAAAAACGCCTCATGTGTGGAGAAGCTTGGGACTGAACCCATGAAACTTGGTTTATTAGGCAAGTAGTTTAATCATTTCACCATAGAAGCTTCTAACACTAATTTTCTGATAACATGAAATTGTGTTAGTTTACACTGGAGTTTTTGTATTTGAATATAAACTAGAGAAAGCGACCAGTGGGTCACGTATACCCCAGGCCAGCGCCACCCTCTAATATATCTTTAGAGCTTAATTGTATGTAATATGGAAGCTATAAGAATCTATAAATGTGCTTGTAAAAGCTAAACCAAAGATAAAATTCTATATGGACCAAGGGATGGAGGGCATCAAAGTTACTGAAGGGGTGGGGGCATCAATGTTACTGAAGCAGCAGGGTTGGGTATACATCAATGAAATATTTGGACTGGTATGCAAGATCGATGCAAGTATCAATTGGATTTGTCTTTGAGTTTAGGACATACAGGGATCTATAAACTTTGTCATAAAACTTCAAGCAAATGTAAAATTTCTAAGTCTGTGACCTTGACCTCAAGGTCACTGTGGGTGGTGGGACATGCATCAATGAAATCTTTAGACCAGTATGTAACTTCAGTGTAAGTATCAACTAAATCTATCAAAGGGTTCAGAAGATACAATCTCTTAGAAACTTTGACGTAAAACTTTAACCAAACATAAAATTTCTAAGTCTGTGACCTTGCCTCCAAGGTCACTGTGGGGGGGGGGGGGGGTGGGACATGCATCAATGAAATCTTTGGACCAGTATGTAACTTCAGTGTAAGTATCAACTAAATCTATCAAAGGGTTCAGAGGATACAATCTCTTAGAAACTTTGGCGTGAAACTTTAACCAAAATGTTAACGGACGGACGGATGGACGGACGGACAGACGGAATGATGGACACACGGACGGACGAACGGCAGGACGAAAACTATATACCCCCATAGCATACTTCGTATGCCGGGGGTATAATGACGTTAAGTTTTGTTTTTGGAAATAATGACATTAGATTTTCAAGCATAAACACTTAAGTTCGTTATGAAGTCAGTTTTATTTTGGGAAACAATAGCACTGACAGCACTGGTGGGCCAATTGTATCGGAATGTAGGCTAGGAAAATGATCCTGAATTGCGGTATAGACTGTTTACATTTCGTTTATTACTTGTACATTTCTGTACTGTAAGCAAAATGTGTGAATTCCGATTGGACGCCACATTCTGCAGCATCTGACTCAAAATTTCCTGTACTGTAAGTAACAATTTCTTTCCCTTTGGTGTCTTTTATGGATGGAGTAAGTTAATTGTATCAATTCCTGATCTTTGTTTTACTTCTACTTTGATCGGACAGAGGCCATATTCTGTGGCATCTGTTCTAGGTCTATAATGTTTTGTCAACCTCAACCCCTAATTTGGAAAATGGCAGGACCTTTTACAAACAATGTAGGCCCAGATCAGACGTCAAGTTCTGCAGCATCTGATCTGGGCCTTCACTGTTTGCCATTCCCGGGTTGCCAGTATCCCATTCTAAGTTTTCGGCACAAACTGGGTTAAAATGATATATGTAATTTATTCCTATAAATTCACAAACTGAATGTAGGTGTAAATCTTGATCAGATGGCTTCTTTAGAAGCCAAGAAGCCATCTGATCAGAATCTACATTGTTTGAAAGATAAGGCATATCCAGGCTCAGCAGGGCAAGGGTTAATTTGTTTGTTTGTGTTGAGCTTTACATCCATGTCAACACTATTTAGGGATGTCAATACTATATGCCAGCTTGATTCTTTTCTGTGCCTTGGCTCAGAATTCATTTATTAATACTGTAATTAAATCTCTATAAGTGTATCTTGCATCACTGTTGTGTCCAACTGATATTGGCTCACAGTTGGACAAGGCCTACTGTCCTTGCTGCAAGTATGGGTAGAGGGGGGAATGTTATTTCTTCTTTTTCTATATACACTTCCTTCCATTCATTTGCCTCTTCTCCTCTGTCCCTCACTTTCATATCCTCTACTATCTCTCCTTCCTCTTTTCTCCGTTTCTCTGAGAGGACACAAAATGACCCACAAGGGTTGAAGTGTGATTAAACCCAAAACAATCAATCAGTCAAATCTTTAGTTCATAGAGCTGTAGATATGGTGGGTATTTAGTGGTACATTAGCTAAAGTCTCCCTTATTTTTCGATAAATATGTATGGCGTGTATATATTCATTAAGAGCAAGGTGGTTCTAATAAATACCCACAACATATGTTTTATTGATAAGGAAAATTATCCTTTAACTATCAACATATACCCACCTTATCTACATCACTCCATCAAAAATAAACAGTTTTTGGTGCTGATTCTGTATACTGCAGCGCAGATCCTTAAGCCACCTATATTATTTTCAACAGCCTAGTAGTTATCTAGCCCATGTTTGCAGCTCTGTTTATAACTAGGTCAAACACCTGGGTCCTAACCTCTAAGTGACTTCTTTTATACAATGAGAGCCAGAGTCATTGCACAATTTAATATGTATACCTTCTGGCATAACAATATTAGTCACTTCACAGTTTGTTTTGAGTCCTACTGATTCATACCATATTATGCAAGCAGTGACCGAGCTATGTATAATAGTCTTATCTTCAACTGCCTGTTTATATTTTGACAGGTCTAAAACCTTGTTGTCTTTATATAAATGTACAATTTCAAAGAGTGATTAAGATGTTTCTGTTTAACCCTTCAGAATTATCTTCTGCTTTGTGTTGGCTGGTTACTTTAAAGCCATTATTGCAAACAGTGTGGATCCAGATCAGACTGGTCCTCTTATGCCCTTTTTGTTTAAATTGTGATTTAACATCCCAGTCAACACTATTTAGGTCATTTTGAAGATGTTGTATCCAATTTTGTTGGAATTTGACCCAACACTGAGAAGACATCTCAAGCCCTGCCACCAAAAGAAACCAATATAGTTCATGTGCATAGATGGTCCAAATTGCACCAGCTTGCCTGGGCAGGCTAGACCTAAAATAATAATATCCAACAGCCATTGTGTTAAGCAAGGGAAACCATTTTAGCAGCTTTGGTAAAAGGTCACCCAAGGAACATTTCAGTAAAATTATTTCGAAATCTAGCCACTGGCCTAGGAGAAGCTGTCATCAAAAGGTCTTTTCTATTTTTAACTCTGGTGGCCATTTTTATTCATTGGAATAAAACCATTTGCGCAAGTTTGGATGAGGGTCACCCTAGGAGCATTTCTGCAAAAGTATGGCAGCCATTTTGTTCAGCAAAGCAGAACCGTTTTAGCAATTTTGGTAGAGGGTCAGCCAAGGACTGTCCCTGTGAAATTATTTCGAAATCAGGCCATTGGCCTAGGAGGAGATGTTGTTTAAAGGTTTTCTATTTTTAGCTCTGGTGGCCATTTTGTTCAGCGGATTAGAACCATTTTAGCAATTTTGGTAGAGGGTCACCCGAGGAACATTTCTGAAAATGATTTTGAAATAGGGCCATTGGCTTAGGAGCAGATATCGTTTAAATGTTCTTCTATTTTTATATCTGGTGGCCATTTTGTTCAGCAGAGCAAAAACATTTTAGCAATATTGGAAGAGGGTCACCCAAGGAACATTTCTGTGAAATTATTTTGAAATCGGGACATTCGCCTAGGCGATGTCGTTTAAAAGTTTTCTATTTTTAGCTCTGGTGGCCATTTTGTTCAGCAAAACGAAACCGTTTTAGCAAATTTGGTAGAGGGTCAGACAAGGACCCTCTCTTTGAAATTATTTTGAAATCGGGCCATTGGCCTAGGAGGAGATGTGATTTAAAGGTTTTTCTATTTTTAGCTCTGGTGGCCATTTTGTTCAGTCATGCAGAACCATTTTAGCAATTTTGTTAGAGGGTCACCTGAGGAACATTTCTGTGAAATGATTTTGAAATCCGGCCATTGGCTTAGGAGCAGATATCGTTTTAAGGTTTTTCTATTTTTAGATGTGGCGGCCATTTTGTTCAGCAGAGCAAAAACATTTTAGCAATTTTGGTAGAGGGTCACCCAAGGAACATTTCTGTGAAATTATTTTGAATCGGGACATTGGCCTAGGAGATGTCGTTTAAAAGTTTTTCTATTTTTAGCTCTGGTGGCCATTTTGTTCAGCAAAACGAAACCGTTTTAGCAATTTTGGAAGAGGGGCAGACAAGGACCCTCTCTTTGAAATTATTTTGAAATCGGGCCATTGGCCTAGGAGGAGATGTGATTTAAAGGTTTTTCTATTTTTAGCTCTGGCGGCCATTTTGTTCAGTCATGCAGAACCATTTTAGCAATTTTGGTAGAGGGTCACCCAAGGAACATTTCTGTGAAATTATTTTGAAATCGGGACATTGGCCTAAGAGGAGATGTCGTTTAAGGATTTTTCTATTTTTAGCTCTGGCAGCCATTTTGTTCCGCGGAGCAGAACCATTTTAGCAATTTTGGTAGCGGGTCACCAGAGGAACATTTCTGTGAAATGATTTTGAAATCCGATATCGTTTTAAGGTTTTTCTATTTTTAGATGTGGCGGCCATTTTGTTCAGCAGAGCGGAACCATTTTAGCAATTTTGGTAGAGGGTCACCCAAGGAACATTTCTGTGAAATTATTTTGAAATCGGGACATTGGCCTAAGAGGAGATGTCGTTTAAGGGTTTTTCTATTTTTAGCTCTGGCAGCCATTTTGTTCCGCGGAGCAGAACCATTTTAGCAATTTTGGTAGCGGGTCACCAGAGGAACATTTCTGTGAAATGATTTTGAAATCCAGCCATTTTCCTAGGAGGAGATGTCGTTTTAAGGTTTTTCTATTTTTAGCTGTGGCGGCCATTTTGTTCAGCAGAGCGGAACCATTTTAGCAATTTTGGTAGAGGGTCACCCAAGGAACATTTCTGTGAAATGATTTTGAAATCAGGCCATTGGCTTAGGAGGAGATATCGTTTTAAGGTTTTTCTATTTTTAGATGTGGCGGCCATTTTGTTCAGCAGAGCGGAACCATTTTAGCAATTTTGGTAGAGGGTCACCCAAGGAACATTTCTGTGAAATTATTTTGAAATCGGGACATTGGCCTAAGAGGAGATGTCGTTTAAGGATTTTTCTATTTTTAGCTCTGGCAGCCATTTTGTTCCGCGGAGCAGAACCATTTTAGCAATTTTGGTAGCGGGTCACCAGAGGAACATTTCTGTGAAATGATTTTGAAATCCGATATCGTTTTAAGGTTTTTCTATTTTTAGATGTGGCGGCCATTTTGTTCAGCAGAGCGGAACCATTTTAGCAATTTTGGTAGAGGGTCACCCAAGGAACATTTCTGTGAAATTATTTTGAAATCGGGACATTGGCCTAAGAGGAGATGTCGTTTAAGGGTTTTTCTATTTTTAGCTCTGGCAGCCATTTTGTTCCGCGGAGCAGAACCATTTTAGCAATTTTGGTAGCGGGTCACCAGAGGAACATTTCTGTGAAATGATTTTGAAATCCAGCCATTTTCCTAGGAGGAGATGTCGTTTTAAGGTTTTTCTATTTTTAGCTGTGGCGGCCATTTTGTTCAGCAGAGCGGAACCATTTTAGCAATTTTGGTAGAGGGTCACCCGAGGAACATTTCTGTGAAATTATTTTGAAATCAGGACATTGACCTAGGAGGAGATGTCGTTTAAAGGTTTTTCTATTTTTAGCTCTGGCAGCCATTTTGTTCAGCGGAGCAGAACCATTTTAGCAATTTTGGTAGAGGGTCACCCGAGGAACATTTCTGTGTAATGATTTAGAAATCCGGCCATTTGCCTAGGAGAGGATGTCATTTAAAGAAATTGTTGACGGACAGACGGACGGACGGACGGACGGACGTTCTCACAAATGGATACTTATGTGGCTATTTTGAGCAAGATTGATACTTAGGTGGCTAATTTTAACCACATAACAGACCTTTTATGTGTCTAACGGAATAAATCGCACTTTCTCTCATTGACTTACATTGATTCTGTCCAAGTTCATAGCCACCTATCTATCCATTTGTGTGTACGGACAGACGGACGCCGGACGACGGTCAAAAAGCGATCCCAATAGCTCACCTTGAGTACTTCGTGCTCAGGTGAGCTAAAAACAAAACAAAACAAAAAAAAAAAAAAGGGCCCCCAGAGACGTGGTTCTTGTACACAACATGCCTGATTAACCTCATGTAATATTGTACAGACTGTCTCAAAGGGTATTTGAGATTTTTAGATAATAATTTGTCCATACTGTTAAACTGGAAGGGGAGATAACTCAAATAGCGTAGCATCAAGAGTTGTGGTTCTTGTGCATGACACGTCTCCTTAGCGCTGTGTACACTTGTGGCATTTCTCATAGTGTATTGGAGTCATGTCCATCACAAATTTATATTGTGATGGGAGATAATTCAACTGCCATGGCATACAGATTTGCGTTTTGTTGTGTATGATACACTCTCTCAACCTTGTGTACACATGTTCCAAGTGTCATCGGTATTTCTCAAAGAGTAATAGAGTTAGGCCATCACAAGGTTATATTGACAGGGGGATAACTAAAACATAGGGCACCTAGAATCGTGGTTCTTGCGGATGACACGCCTGCTTTAGCTCGTGTAAAATTGTACTGAGAACCGTCAATATACCTCAAAGGATATTGGAGATATGGTGATCACAAGGTTGTCATGCTGTTATATTAGAAGGGGGATAACTCCAACACCATGGCACCAAGAGGGAGATTCTTGCGCATGATACTGCTTCTCAACAGTGTGTCAAATTGTGCCAAATATAATAAATATATGTAAAAAAGGGTATTCGAGTTATGGTCATCACACGGTTATATTGTCAGGGGCGATAAATAAAAAACAACAACAACAACAACAACAACAAAAAAAAAAAAAACAGGGCACCCAGAGCAGTGGTTCTTGCGCATGACACGCCTGCCTCACGTCATGTAAAATTGTACCAACTACCATTAATATGTCTCAAAGGGTATTGAAGATATGGTGATCACAATGCTATCATACTATTATATTGAAAAAGGAAATGGCTCAAATACCATGTCAGCCAGAGTTGTGCTTCTTGCGTTTGACACACCTTCTCAACCTTGTATACACTTGTGCCAGGTATTATCAATATATTACAAAGGTTGTTGGTGTTATGGCCATCGCAAGTTGATATTGACAGTGGAGATAACTAGAAACCTGGGGCCAGTTGTTCAAAGCATCGTTAGCTTAACGAGCTCGTTAGTGGTCATATTGTTAACTCTTCTAGCAAGTACGATATCGTTAATTTTGGTACTTTTGCTGAAAAAATGTGAGCAGCTTTTGCGTCCGCAAAAACTGCTCACATTTTTTCAGCAAAAATTTCAGCATATTTGCCATATTTAATGATCAAAGTTTTAACGATACGTTAACTAACGACGTCGTTAGTTATGAACAACTTGCCCCAGGACACCAAGAGTCTTGGGTCTTGCGTATACCTCGTAAAATTGTACTGTGTACCGTCAATATGCCTAAAAGGATATTGGAGATATGACGATCGCAATTGTATCATTCTATTATATTGGAAGGGGGGATTAATCAAATATAATCGCACCCAGAGTTGTGGTTCTTGTGCATGACACGCCTTCTCAACCTGGTGTACAATTGTGACAAATACCATCAATACATCTCATACAGTATTAGAGTTATAGCCATCACAAAGTTTTGTCGACAGACTGACAGACGAACGGACGGACGGATGGACGCCAGACTGATTGCTATATCTCCCGAAGCTATTCGGTCGGGGAATAAAAAAGTATATCATTCTACTGCTTTTTCATTTGGTTTGTTTCTCTTGTAAATTTTATTTGTAAAAGCTATAAATAGTTCTTTAGGGAGTTTCCCTTGATACGTGTTTATTATTGACATGGTTTCTTGATAGCTAGATTCCTCGAAGTCTTGGAATGCTTGCTCCAGATTTAAATCTCTGTAAAGCTGTTTAACCTTCTGCACTCTTTCTTCTTCTTGTTTCCCATAGTTTTCCTGAAATCATTACGATAACACATCCGTGTGATTTTGTACATTTTTCAAACCTCAGAAAAGGCAATTTTTCTGATGAAAATTTGCGATATTTTTCTTATTTAAACTCCAAACATAGGTTTTGGGTGCTCGTTAGAACCGCCTCATTGAGGCGGTTCTAACGAGTACCCACAACCTATGTCTTAGAGCTGAAATAAGGAAAATACTGTTTACCCCAGTAAACCCTAGTTTGGGCTATATAAAGTAGGGTTTATGGGGGTCTTTATTTAACGGACTTGTTCTTGTGATGAATGGTACGATTTTTGTGCTAGTTTTGTTTGTTTCCGTTGTTATTTTGGAGTAAACCAACTCAGTCAACACTACTACAGTCATGTCAAGCTGGCCAATTAACCATACCAAACTTTTCCTGGGCAGGCTTAATGGGAGCTTACCACTAAATATTTTCCATAGGCGACAATAGTAACCTTTTACATGCTCCCACAAAAACTACACATGCAAAACTTTTCAAACCTTACTTATTTATAGAGCCATCCTAGCTCAACAAGTTGATGAGAAAAAATCCACATGTAGCCCGTCTCCTTTTCAAGCTATGGTCCGCCATGTTTGTTTACATGCAGATTCGCAGTGAATACAAGCCGGCTTTTTAACGGAGAGGTGACAATATAAAATCAGCAACAATTTCTTTGAGCTTGCATATATAATTATAAAACACACATCATTTTATTTCCTTATAATTATCCTTTTCTCACATTGAAATGAAACATGAGATATTTATCCAATGGAAGCCTGTCTGGTATTTAGACTGCAACTAAAAGCTCTGTCCCAAAGTGATAAAAGCCAGTACCCCCAGTATTTAGTGCAAAGCTACCTATACCAAACCCTTATTGTCTTTATGATCCATCAAAAGCATTGTCAAATAGAAATTTAGATCATATCTAATAATTTAAGCATGCATAATGAATGTTCAGTGACAAAGAATCTTTGAAGTTTGCGAAAAAGTTTTCGCTTTCAGATTCTACAATGAAAGCCGAACAAACCATATTTTGTGAAAAAGCGCAAAGTTTACCTCTTTCTGGAATGGAACCCAGACACCGGCTTGCATCAGTGGTTCTTCTCCTATGTCTTTGGAACACTTCAATCCTAAAAAGCACTAAATTATGCCTTAATAGCATACCAACTGGTATTTATGGCTGATTTCACACCTATACTCCCTATTTTATGTAAAAATGGCATTTTGAGGATATTTAGATGATAAAACTTTGACAAAAATGATTATAAATGCCTTAATACCATGATAAATAGTGGATATATATCTGTTCAGATCCTTTAACATGAATCTAATCAATTAGAACCAATAATAGATGAGAAAACTTATCGAGATATTGCAGCAGAGACAATTTTGAAGTTTTGCTTTGGCTAGAGACCAAGGCCAAAAACCATGTAACCTTACTGTCATATTCCAGATGGAGTAGATTCCTGGTTATACACTTACTGTTAGATTTTTTTCCAAAACAAACCCAATAACAATTGATTAACATGGCTTTAAAGTAACCCCCCTCCCCCCAATGCACAGATCAGAAGCAAAAACTGATCAAACACACCCTGTTAGACCTAAATTACCACTAACCTTACACTTTTTTTACAGTTTCTATGGCAAACCACATGCCATGAATATCCATTTTATGATACAGAATAGGATAGAACCTACCAATGTGTGAAAATATGATGTAATGACTGAAAACTGGAGTGTGGGGCTGATTTTTGGACTTCTGGTATAGGGAGCTTACCACTAAATATTTTCCATAGGCGACAATAGTAACCTTTTACATGCTCCCACAAAAACTACACATGCAAAACTTTTCAAACCTTACTTATTTATAGAGCCATCCTAGCTCAACAAGTTGATGAGAAAAAATCCACATGTAGCCCGTCTCCTTTTCAAGCTATGGTCCGCCATGTTTGTTTACATGCAGATTCGCAGTGAATACAAGCCGGCTTTTTAACGGAGAGGTGACAATATAAAATCAGCAACAATTTCTTTGAGCTTGCAGATATAATTATAAAACACACATCATTTTATTTCCTTATAATTATCCTTTTCTCACATTGAAATGAAACATGAGATATTTATCCAATGGAAGCCTGTCTGGTATTTAGACTGCAACTAAAAGCTCTGTCCCAAAGTGATAAAAGCCAGTACCCCCAGTATTTAGTGCAAAGCTACCTAATAGTCGTAAGCGATAACCAGTACAGTGCATGTTCTTCCGATAGGAACTTATACCTGCTCTTCTTTAACCCTTTTCAGACTTGAAACCACTAAACGGATGGCAAACAGTGCAGGCCCAGATCAGACGCCGAAGAACGCGGCGTCTGATCAGGGCCTACAATGTTTGCAAACAGTTCAGACCTTTTCCAAGTAAATTTTGAAGAAAACAACAACCTGACACCCCTAAATTTTGAAATGGACTCCTGCTATATACGAGTATAAGGAGGAAGATTCCATTTGGTACAAAAATGGTTAATCAGTGGAATGGATAGAAGTACTGTAGGAAAGTATTTTATGATAAATCTTCACAAAACAATGTTATGGATCTGGCAGGATTCGAACCCACAACCTCTAAATCACCATTCGGATGCCCATCCAACTAAGCTACTGGGGCTAGCCACTTTAGCCTAGTTTGATAGGCTCCGAATGGCTCATGGGAGATCTTGGGTTCGAATCCTTTGTTGGTCCCAGCAGATTAATTGGCTAGGCACCCGAATAGTAATTGGGAGGTGGTCTTTGGATCAATTCATCTGGCCCAGTGGTTTAGTTGGATGGTTTGTTTGTTTGAGTTGAGTTATACGTCCCCGTCAACACTATTAAGGTCATTTCATTTTATTTCATTTCAAAGCCTTCTACTGGCCGAGATAACTCATGAGTATAATCTTTCACAAGTAGTGTCTACGTAATAACTCATAGTATAGAGGATTAATATTTTTTTTTTTGTTTTTGTTTTTTCCCTCCCTTTTTCACCAAACATGATGAAAGTCAGACATAAACAGCAATCTTGAAACAGGGTTTAGATATAGATAAGATCATTAATCATGCACTCTAAATACATATTTATTGTTGCACTCCATCCTACAAAGAGACAATTATTATCATTATTCTTATTATTATTTTCAAATGTTCAGGGGATACTCATGTAGTCATATCACATTTCCAGCTTCTTTTGACTCCGCTGCATCTGCACATCTCCTGGGCTTCATCAGTAACCACCCCGGCACCACTGCAATCTGAGGAGAAAAATTGTAAAGAAAAACACCAAGTGCCACGACCGGGGACTGAGCCCACGACCCTGGGGTCCAAAAAGCAAGCGAGTTAAACACCAGGCCAAAAGGGTTCGGGCCAGCCAGACCGGCCAGCCATGCACTCCAAATAAGGCGACCTATTATGGCGTGCTACTTCATTCCTCAATCCTACAAAGAAACCAATATTTAAAATGTTTAGGAGAGACTCATTTAAACATGTCATATATTCAGCTCCTCTTGACTCCGCTTAATCTGGTCCATCCATGGGCTGCAGCAATAATCATCCCGCCACCAGGCACCACTGTAGTAGGAGAAAAAAATAAAAATAGATAAATAAATAAATCCAGACAAGTGCCCCGACCGATGATTAAAGGAGCGTGATACCTGAGTGGTTAATCCACTTGCCTCCGACACCAGATGTCCTGGGCTCGACCCACAAAAAGCCGACGCCCAAACACACTGCAACGGCACCACCTGCAAGGATGAATCACATTTCCAGATTTCTTTGACTCCGCTGCATCTGCACCCACCCCCGGATTCATGGCTAATCATCCTGGCACCAGATACCACTGCAATCTGAGGAGAACAATCTGTAAGAAAAATCCAGTCGAGTGCCCTGAAAATAATGATTGCAATATATATCAAAGAATATGTAGTTATTAAAAGTCAACCCATAATGTTTGATGAATTTTGAAGGCCAGGTACAGCCGTGTTGGCCACTTCCTGTCCTCCAGGTATAACCATGAAAACATGAACCACACTCATTCCCATAATGTTTGATGAATTTTGAAGGCCAGGTACAGCCGTGTCGGCCACTTCCTGTCCTCCAGATATAACCATGAAAACATGAACCACTCTCATTGCCATAATGTTTGATGAATTTTGAAGGACAGGTACAGCCGCGTCGGCCACTTCCTGTCCTCCAGATATAACCATGAAAACATGAACCACAATCATTCCCATAATGTTTGATGAATTTTGAAGGCCAGGTACAGCCGTGTCGGCCACTTCCTGTCCTCCAGATATAACCATGAAAACATGAACCACACTCATTCCCATAATGTTTGATGAAGTTTGAAGGCGAGGTACAGCCGTGTCGGCCACTTCCTGTCCTCCACATATAACCATGAAAACATGAACCACAATCTTTCCAATCATGTCATTTTGGAGACGTTGCTTCAGATTTTGTGGGACTTTTGCCCGACATTGAGATGAAATGAAGTCTCAAGCCCTACCGCCCATAGAAACCGCTAGGGGTTAAGGAGCGGTCCGACACGCATCACTTTTCCTTGGCAGGCTTAGGCCTAAGCTGTTTACCAGTACTCAAGTTCGATCGGTTTTAGCTCTGCGCGGAAGCACCGTGAAACCCAATCTATTTCTCCAGGCCCCGATGGGTGGGGGCGAATTGTGATTGGGTTCGAATCTTCTGCTGGTTCCAGTAACATAGCTGAATTTTCTCCTGAATTGGGATTGGGAGATCTTAGGTTCGAATCTTCTGCTAGTACCAGTAGCTTTGTTTGATGGACACTTGAATTGTGATTGAGAGGTCGCGGGTTCAAATCCTGCTGGTTTGGTTTGCTTATTTCAAATTGAATGGATAGTGTTGACATATTTTCAATTAAGCTTTAACCCATAAAATACCAAGCACGACAATTGTCGCCTTCTTTGCCGTCTTCCAGTTACTTTAAAGTAATTTTGGTTTTTGCAAAAAAATGTTGACCCAGATCAGACTGCTCCTGTAGGGCAGTCTGATCTGGGCCCACACTGTTTGTTTGCCTGTACTCAAAACTATTTTAAAAAAGTTTGAAAGAGGATTCAGCAGACGACATAAGCAGACACGCCATTTTCAGAAGTAGATTTTCTCGGCGTTTTAAGGGTTAACAATGGAGTCAGTGTTAGATAGTTTTCTGTTTGCTGAAAATGAATCTGCTCTTAATTGAAAGACTTTTGCTCATTGTAAACTCTGGTTCCTGAGGAGCAAATCTTTCCAAAATAAACCCTGTTCACAGGTAAGAAAAAAATGAAAGCATTGTCTGTCCTGAAATAGTATTGATTTCCCGTAAAGGTGAGTTCCTTAAGGAAGCTCTTCCCATTGATTTTTCTTAAAGATAAATTTCTAAAGAAATCCCCCTTCTCTTTGGAACTTTTTTTCCCACTGAGTTTGAGTGAGCTCTCTGTTTTCAAAATTCACTGTTTCTTGATGTCTTGATTTTCTAATCAGTCATCACAGGCTTATTAGTTTATTTGCAAAGGGTGAAACTCTTAAAAGTACATTACAAACTCTTTAGCATGTTTCATTAAAACACCGATTTGGATAGAATACAGTTTAGGCAAGAGGGCTGTGATAACCCTGTATCGCTCTACTAAGTATCATAGCACTAAGGAGAACATGACTTTAAAATCATCAAGAGAAACAGTCTGACCAAGATTCACATAGAAACTAGAAATGGTGTTTGTAAAACACAATGCCCCCAACCTTTGCTTGTCCTTAGATGGCAAAATATTCAACAAATATTATTAAAGACTCAAAAACATACAACAAGAATTCCCCCGAAGGCTATGTCGCGCCTGTGGAGGCGCAAAGTCACCAAACCATGAAATCTAGGTCAAGGTCAAACATGGATGCCTGCATAAAAATTTCACTCCTAGTTCCAAGCATGTACCAAGTATCATCAATGAAACTCTTAACGAGAATTCTATGTTTTTTAATTAAAGGGGAAATAATTCAAGAAGGGGAGATAATTTGGACAAGAAAAAAAATACGGGTCAACTATTTTTTCATGAGGAACTCATATATGAAATTTCAAAACACTAGCATAC
The DNA here is from genome assembly GCA_963580285.1 of Lucinisca nassula. Lineage (NCBI taxonomy): Eukaryota > Metazoa > Mollusca > Bivalvia > Lucinida > Lucinidae > Lucinisca > Lucinisca nassula. The sequence continues at coordinate 114,701,448 of OY757021.1, forward strand.
ACGGTTCTGAAGATATGCTATGCACCAGAAAGCAACACAATTGAGTAGCAAAAAATTACAAAGGGCCATAACTCTAACAAAATTTTATCGAATTGGTTGAAAATTTAATCAGGTAGTCTCCTCCTTAGTCCCAATCACTATACCAAATATCAAGGCTGTAGCTCAAATACTTTTTGAGATATCTTGCTAACGAGAATTCTATGTTATTTAATTAAAGGGGAAATAATTCAAGAAGGGGAGATAATTTGGACAAGAAAAAAAATACGGGTCAACTATTGTTTCATGAGGAACCCATATATGAAATTTCAAAACACTAGCATACACGGTTCTAAAGATATGCTATGCACCAGAAAGCAACACAATTGAGTGGCAAAAAATTACAAAGGGCCATAACTCTAACAAAATTTTATAGAATTGGTTGAAAATTTAATCAGGTAATCTCCTCCTTAGTCCCAATCACTATACCAAATATCAAGGCTGTAGCTCAAATACTTTTTGAGATATCTTGCTAACGAGAATTCTATGTTATTTAATTAAAGGGGAAATAATTCAAGAAGGGGAGATAATTTGGACAAGAAAAAAAATACGGGTCAACTATTTTTTCATGAGGAACCCATATATGAAATTTCAAAACACTAGCATACACGGTTCTAAAGATATGCTATGCACAAGAAAGCGTGACGTACGAACGGACGAACGGACGGACAAGCCAGAAGCAATATGCCCCCCAACTTTTTTAAAGTTGGGGGCATAATCATCAAGACAAACATTTTGAAGAAGATTCTTGATCACCACTCCAAAAATATGACTTCTTGAGTGTTAACAAGGTTTTTTTCTGCTTAGCCTGCTGACCTAGTTATTTGACCCCAAATAACCTAGTTTCAGACCTAGATATCAACTAGACGAGACTGACATTTTAAACAATTTTCAAAATTTTGACCGCTAGTGTTTGTTACGAGATATATTAGTTTAAGCTTATCTTGTGCTTCACCACATCAGAATTATATTTAGAGGATATATGGTAAAGCCAAACTATATGGTATCATGTGTTCGTCGTATGACTAATGCACATAAGCATTATAAAGTGACGTACTTCGCCCCTACGACAACTTTTTATAGCTCTGTTTTTCAAGTATTTTACCATAAAGTTGCCAGTTTTCAAATGGTGCTGTGTATATTGTACGACCCGCAGAAAAAGCAACCGACTGAAGTCGGTTGATTTTCTAAGAGTGCCCTAAAATCACCGTGTCAGTCTGTCTGTCCGTCCATAACCCGTTTGTAAAAATTGGTGATAGTGACTGACTTAACCGCTTGGAATATTTGAACAATTTTTGGCATACTGATAGATATTAATGAGATCTAACCAATGAACCTGCGAAATATTACATTCCATTTAGTATAGCCTCGCCGAGGCGAAAAATGTGAAAATTTTCGAACTGCTTCTCCTCGGAAACAGTTGGGCCGATTGAAGTCAAATTTCATATGGAGCCTCTATGGGATGGGGGAAACCAAAATGTGCTAATGGGGTCCAGGCACATGACCAAAATGGCCGCCAAGCCTTATATAGTCTGTCTGTCCGTCCGTAACCCGTTTGTGAAAATTGGTATAGTGACTTAACCGCTTGGAATATTTAAACATTTTTTGGCATACTGATAGATATCACTGAGGTCTAACCAATGAACTTGCGAAATATTACATTCCATTTAGTATAGCCTCGCCGAGGGGAAAATGTGAAAAGTTTCGAACTGCTTCTCCTCGGAAACCGTTGGGCCGATTGAAGTCAAATTTCATATGGAGCCTCTATGGGATGGGGGAAACCAAAATTTGCTCATGGGGTCCAGGTCACATGACCAAAATGGCCGCCAAGCCATATATGGTAAAAACCCTTCAAAAATAGTCTTCTCCAGAACCACTGGACAGAATTCCCTGAAACTTGATAAAAAGCATCTGGGGCGTAGGCCCATCATAAATTGCTAAAATGGTGACCCTGGGTTGACCTTGACCTTCTTTGTGCCTTGGTCAAATTTTCACGTAGAAACTATGTTGTCCGTAGTGATATTACACTGACATATTATAACATTGGTCCCCATGGAATCTTACTCAGTCTTCTCCGAGGGAAACCCTGTTTAGTGAAAATCCCTGTTTTACTTAATTTGCTGCATGACTATAATTTTGACCTATATCTATAGTTAGCTGGCATACTTTGCATTTGCTTGCACGATTTTCATACACAACCGTCAGATACATATACTCTAAGAATTTCTGAATGTGTAAGTAGCTACCAGATTAAGCGCAGAGTAGATGTCGAGATCATCACAGAAGCTTTGACGGTATGTACAATTAATGTACACTCTTCTAATGTATGGATATGCTTGGTTATGTATGTATATTTTAGCGTCTGTTAGTACCCCAACTTTTTGAAGTCTCTGTACTGAAGTGGTTGAGCTAATAGCTTCGTAACCCGTGGGTAGTGTGCGTGATCCCGCGCTTCTCATAGCTTTTGGTTGTTCCTAAAGTGAAGCTCCATCTCTATATGACCTTAGATGTTGAAGGGACGTACATCTGAAACAGCCGGGTTGATTCAAATCTTCATCTTCAAGGCGGGTTGGTCAGACTAAGGCCTGACTTCACCACAACTGGTGTTAAGGGAATGTCTGGCGGCCGTAAAAAGTCTCCCTGTCCTTCATCATTGTGTGGATTATATTTTCTACTCCTTTGGGATTGTTGATTCCACAACGGAATTTGGAGAAATCGAGGGTTACTGATGAGGCCTAATTCGCCGAATCTAGCTAGTCTGGCCCAGAAAAACCCTGTCCACTCCATTGTTTTCAGTTTTATTCCAAGGGATGGCCCTTTTTATAGAACATGGCATTGACCTAGCATGTCACAGGTTGGAATTATCAAAAGGTTCACTTTTTATTACGATTACGATCACGTTTAGAAATCAATGTGTGTACAAGCACTGTTGTGGAGTATGTGTTTTATTGCACGCACCGCATTAGGGACAATTTATTATATAGAGGATATTTACTTTTTTGAGATGAATATCAAAAATATTTCATCGAGTGTATTAAAAATATCAGAATTTTCACAAGTGCGAAGCACGAGTGAGAATTCTGATGTTTTCAACACACGAGATGAAATATTTTTGATATTTATCGAAAAAAAGTAAATTTTCTTTTTATTTGATAATATTTTAGGACACTTACTGTAAATGATCAATCGGTTCTTACGTCACAATTTTTGACTTGGCTATGACGTCACAACTGTCAGTTGCAAACCATAAACAGTCGCCATTTTTAATACAGCATTTTACAGTTCAGAGAATGCTTTTCAAGGTATTTTACAGAATTATTTTAAAGATAACATATGAATTTTGGCGAGAAAATAGTCCGGGCTGCTACTGTGAAAATAACATAGCCATGTTATTTTTCACACTGTGAAAATATCATTTATATTTTCACAGTGTGAAAATATCACTTTTATTTGTTTTGGAAATGCACTGATTTCACTGCTATGTATTAAATAAATAGAGGATATTTACTTTTTTGAGATGAATATAAAAATATTTCATCGAGTGTGATGAAAATTCTGATGTTTTCAACACACGAGATGAAATATTTTTGATATTTATCGAAAAAAAAAAAACAAGTAAATTTTCTTTTTATTTGATAATATTTTAGGACACCTACTGTAATTAATCTATCAGTTCTTACGTCACAATTTTTGACTTGGCTATGACGTCAAAACTGTCAGTTGCTAACCATAATTAGTCGCCATTTTTAATACAGCATTTTTACAGTTCAGAGAATGCTTTTTCAAGGTATTTTACAGAATTATTTTATAGATAACATATGAATTTTGGCGAGAAAATAGTCCGGGTTGCTACTGTGAAAATAACATGGTCATGTTATTTTTCACACTGTCAAAATATCATTTATATTTTCACAAATATCACTTTTATTTGTTTCAGATATGCACTGATTTCACTGCTATGTATTAAATAAATAGATTGGTTTGATTTTGTATTTGGTGTTCACGCTTTGAAATGGTCGAAGCGGCGTGAATGACATCGGCGTCGCAACATCAGTTCTAACGTTTCGGCTACCAAAATACGAGAGTAGCACCTTTGATCCTTTTATGCAAACGGTGTTGGTCGACTCATTGATAAAAAATCGCTATATGTAATTTGCGGTGATGATCTTTCTACTTTCTGTTTGTATGTATTGCAGGACTAAATGTTTTCACAAGCAGTTAGACGAGTATGGACTTAATTTGTGAACAGTTATACATGAGCTTTGTCGCGAGGAGGGTCTGAAATCGAACTGTGGTCTGTAATTGGCGAATGATCAGTATGCCCAAATGCGCAGTCTGATCAGTTGCCCTTTGTTTATGCTCATGCGATGAGTACGAATTGGACTATTGCACAGTTATACAGCCAAAACGAGTTAACTTTACACATTTTAGGTAAAATTTGTCCCAGATATTTTTTTACTTTGATTTTAATTTAAATGGTAGTTTCTTGCTTTTATACATACCTGCTTTATATTTTTGCACATTAAAAATATTGGCACGTTTTTAATCCATTGTTTTGAAAGCTCAAACAATACCACCCAAATTTTCTGGTGATTTACGTTACCAAGTACCATTTGTTTATTAAAAAAGGGCTTTGCGTGGTGATAAATAAAACTGCACATGTTTTATTATTTTTACCTTTTAATGAACTCCAAATCACAAAATAAAACTGGTTTCTGAATACTTTCAGAGATAATCACAAGCATATCAGTTACGTAATTATCATAGCATTTTCACAGTTTTGAACTCGTTACGACAAATAAATGTGTGTGAACCAATTTTCGCGCAGATAAAACATCAGCTTCAGAAATTGACACTATAGACAACGTTATACTGTAGTCCAGAGAAGTACCATTTAGAATCAAATCCTGTATAACTATGAATACAACAAACATACATTTTCTAGGAATGCTTATCCATTACCCATCAGGTAACGTAATTCACAAAATTATTCTTAATTCTTATCCAGTGTTTTAATGTAATCTTATGCTGTATTTGAAGACCAACACTGTCATACACGCACTTCTTAATCCACAAACAGCTTTGGCATAATTTTAAAATGGGTTTAAATCCCTCATAGGTGTTGTTCTTTGGCACAAAATGTATGTCAGTTTGGCGAAATTATGCAAAATTGAAGAAAAAAACTTCCATTGTCACCACACAGTTTATTTTAATGCTAACTTTAATACTCCGTTACGTTAGGACTAGGACAAATATATATAGAAATTAAAAAAACGGTTATTTAACCCTGCTCATTTTAATAAATTCCCCAATTACCCTGAGGTAACGTAATTCACAAATTAAGTTCGCAGAGCCTCTCTGCGTTAAATAAAGCTTAATGACTAGTAACTGTAATAAACACTGTAAACAATGCCCAACATAAAGCACTTACTGGCACAAACTTTCTTGAACAGTATATTTGAGAGGCAAAACATAAGTTTTCAGCTCCCAATATACACTCATGGAATCAATGCATCTGAATAATTAATGTGAATGCAACCAACTTTGCAGTTTTCATGTTTCAGTAATGTTAAATGGCATTCACGGTTGCTTTTTATTGGTTTTAAACTGATAACATATATCTTTGATGACATGGTAGAGCTTGCTCCCCTGTTTGATCATTTTGAACTCTAATAAAACAGTAACGTAATTCACATAATAAGGTATACTTTTTGTATCGAAGTTCAACGCTAATTTTCAAACAAATCCAAAATTCTTTCAATATCTGTTTCTAGTAATTTGAACATTTTTCTTTTGCCATATGGTATGGGATCACTAACGGCACACAGAACAGATGAATTTGGTACCCATAGTATATCTTCTTGTTCGGGCCATTTGAATGTATGACAAATTTTACTGCTACCAGCTGCCATGAATGAAATATTATATTCCTGATCATCAGGGTCGAATTCTAGAACTTTTCCTATGAACCATTTTTTGTTGTACACGGCAGCTACATGAGAATCAACTGAATATATATCAGGTGACGGAGTGTCAGCCGAGCTATTCGGATGCACAGAATCCTCGGAAGGGGTCAGTGACTCTTCTACATTCCGTATATCTTCATCCGTTGGTAACGCTTCAACTGATTGTGGTGCTACCTCAACAGTGTCCATCGTAGCAACAATAGCAGGCGTAGATGGAAGACTATATACCCTCCAGCCATCACAGCTAGGATGAAATTCACCATCTTCAAAGCAATTGGGGCAAAAACATGATGTGTTTCTGACTGCGATTTCACCCAGACTTAGTGTTACGACACTGTGAATGTCAAGAGTACCTTTTATTTGCTTCGTTTTCATACTGAGCAGCTCGTTTCGAGCATCATCACATTTAGATTTAGGCACATAGTCATATTTTATTTGACTTTGTTCCTGGCTTTCTCCCCACTTAAAGAAGTCTTCAGCATTCTGTATTATTACAGTTTGCCTTTTAACAGCAGAATCAGCCAATCTTTTTGTAGTACCACCAACCCCATCACAGGGGCCCTTGCCGTGCCCGGCTTCAAAATATTGCCAAGATGCTCTGACACCGAAGTATGTCTCATGATATGCTGTCATATACATCGTGTACTGGTTTCTGTATTGGGAAGTTGGCGAGTCCGTCACATAGTGTATGCACTTTACCCCTGGATGTTCACTTTTCACATGATCGGTTATTTGTTTCATGAATGCAAACACTGTTCCAGATGTGTGTGATGGTGTGTCGGAAATATAAACTCTAGATGTATGTTTCAATACTTTATCGGCATCTTTATAATAAGTAACAACTGGATGGAGTGTTACTGACCCTTTGTCAAAATAAGCCGACTGAACTTCATCTGCATGACTGCATGAATAGTTTTCAGCGAAATCCATTTGACACATTACATGGTTTTCAGGAAGTGATTCTTTCAGGAGCTTTATTTGTTCATACTGACATTTAACCCTATCAGTATGCTTTCTAAAATTGATCAGATCTTGTTTGAACATTTCTACAAAGTCCCCATTTGACTTCTCAATATTTTCAATTTGCATCCGTTTTGTCATTTTTCCTTTGTGTTCTATTTCTTTTCGTTTCCATTCTGCATACCTAATTGTTTCTGCATTACAATCACTAATCTTTTTGATAATTTCATCATCAGTGTTCTGTCTAGTAAGAATGTCAGGGTTGTTTGTAGTTGTTGCTCCTACTATTTTCAGTGCTTTGACCTTCAGAGCCATATTTTGGTGTTTCTGACATAGGCATGTTCTCCTGGAACTGAAATGCACAAGTTTCATGTAGTTTGGTCTGTAACTTGAGAAAGTTGTCAAACTTATTTGTATGCCAGGGTATTCGGCTTTGAACTTCAAATGTAAATTATACAAATAGTCACTCAAGACTCTGGTTTGTATTTTACCCTTTCCGGACTTAGTTGCATCTCTTTTTCCTGGCATACATGCACTGTTGTCATCTCTTTCTAGGAACTGTAAAACAGTCTGTGATACTTGTTTCCGTTCAAGAGTATTTCTCATTTTCTTTATTCCTTCTTTGCCCTTTCGGATTTGGTGATAATTGATTTTAAACTTTTTGACTGCCTTCGACCTCATTCTAGTCTTCTTAATATTGTCACCGCACACAGCGCTGAGAATTTTTCTCTGTTCAGGCCGGCCTCTCATGGGCTCGATACTTGCACTGATATCGTCCACCAAACTATTGTGAAATGCCAGTGTTTTCACCAGTTTTGGGTATTTAGAAGGAGAAATTCCTTCTCTTCTTAATTCTATTTTAGACTTACTTCTAGGTGTAAGATCGCTGAGGTTCTCTTCCTCTGTTAATTTTCTTTTCCTGCTTGTGGAAGAGTTATTTCCACTTTGCTCAAGACATTTTCTATTCGGCGGTGTACTCTTCTCTGATCTCGACTGCTGAATTGAACCTCTATATAAACGCTTTCTAAGAGTCTCATTCCTCTTGGTTAGATTTTTCACTTTGTGTTCTAGTGTTCGAAGTTTCAACTTGGTTTTTGAAATTGTTTTCCCTTTTGAATTTCTCTTCTTCTTAAAGTCTATCTTAACTTGGAGTTTCTGATTGTCTGTACTTGTACTTGCAACTGGAGATATGATGGCACCAGTTGATGTGGAATCACATGGCCCAGGATTGCTATCAATTTCGTCTTGTAGCTCCTGTTGTTCCCCAGTATTGTTTTTAGTTTGACCTTGTAGCTCCAGGTGGTCACTTTGCTGTATATTTTGTGACTCTTCAGTTTGTTTTAGCAGTCTTCGTTTCTTCTGCATACATTCCCTGATTTTTTTCCGCCTAACTTTAAGTTTTTGGGGTGCTATATCAGTTGTAGGCTTATAATATCCTTTAACCCTTTCCGTTTCCTTTTTCAGGTACTTGTGGCCTTCTTTAGCCTTTTTTCTCTCTCTGTAGGCCTTCTGTATCTCTGCCCTTGACTTTGGCATTGTTCTGAAACAATCAATGCACAGTGTGAATTACGTTACATTTTTGTGAATTACGTTACCATTTGCACCTGCATCCATGCAGAATGCAATTGAAAATTCAAAATTGGCAGCACACTGTATGTTGTAAATGCATATAAACTTTAACATCACAGAAAACGAATCGAATTTTAATACTTTTTATCAATAAAATAGAATAAAGATTGACGTATGACAAATTACATACCTTAATCCAAAAAAAAGACAATATTTTACTAATAAGGACTGTCCATTTTGTGTTTACACAAGGCACCGTGAATGTTTAGATGACCCTATAAGACAAAGTGTCCGGTAGTAGTATCCCCGGATATTATTTTGGCGTTTAGGATAAAATGCCAGTAACGTAATTCACAGTAACGTAATTCACAAACTTTTGTATTTAGCATTTTATTTTATTCCAACAACTACTTGTCATGTCCTCTTACTGTTTCATAGATAGACCAGTTGTAGTTCGAAAAGTACCTTTACTTAATACATCGATATCTCTTCTTAGACAAATAAAACACACAGGGTAACGTAATTCACAAATAAAATGTTTTTCGTCACAACTTCAGATGTCTTCTTATTTTCGACAAACAACCAAGTGTTTCACCAAATCCTTTATTATCTTTGATGCAGATAATAAGACAAATGTCTTAAATACACGATGGTTAGATAAAACATTATTGGGTAATATGGTGCGAGACAGTAAAAATGGTAACGTAATTCACACTTTGGTTTGGGACATTTGAATACTGAGACCAATTTTTTTTTCGAGTTTTTTTTTAACCAATGCGAGATATTCAATGATACGTTTAAATGCAAACTATAAAAATATGGAAAGAAAACAGGTGCTCTAGATAACCTCATTTACCTAACATCGTCTTAAAACTGCATACTCTGTTTATGGGACAGCATTTTTCAGTGTTTTTAGCGATTTTCGGTGGTGATAAAATCTAAGACAAAGAACAGTGTCAACTTAGGGTGAATATTAACTAAATAACAATTTAAAATTAAGTTTTCCCTAAACCAGCAAACCTTTAGTCATGGGGAAAAATCTTGTTTACATTATAAAATTTGACTAGGACATAAACATGTGCGAAATTCTAAAGTTAACTCGTTTTGGCTGTATAGTGAACATGAAATTGATAGTGGAGCGTGATAGCTCAGTGGTTAGTGCACTTGCCTCTGATGCTAGAGGTCCCGGGTTCGATCCCCGGCAGCGGCGATAAAATTTCGGTGTCCGAACACGCTCCATTGGCATCATTTGCAGGGATGAATGTCATAAAGTGCACCGTCCTTCGGATCGGGACGTTAACTGGAGGCCCCCTGTGCAGGGAGAACCATCCCCTGTGCAGGTTAAAGATCCCTACCGTAATTACATGATTACTGTGTAGGCTTTCATCCTGCAAAACCTGGAGTGTATGTAATATACACCTGCGGTAATGGTCAAATGTGACCGACGCAGTTTCAGAAGATAGATAGATAGATTTCAGGGAGCATAATTTTTGAGTATTCTTGATTCAAGAGTTTGTAGATAATATCCATTAGCTGAGTTTTACAACGTTCGGATCAGCCTGCTTGTCTGGTCAGCGCATGTACAATAACGGTATATACATTAGCAACTTATTCAGCGTTTTCCGGGACGGGGTCGTATTGTTGTGTATTTTATATATAAGCCGTATTGTTAGATGTACGTTATTGTTTCCATGCGTTTGATCTGTAAATTTGTGTGGCATGGCGAATGTGATGGTGGCGTCTACTCCTTGACTTACTACAAGTTTTCCTTACACGGGTACCTCCATTCCGAGTACCGGATGCCTGGCGGGCTTGGTACCATTAGAAATAGGAGAGGTTTCGCAGTGGTTCATTACAGATGAAATGAATACATTATAAGTGCAATTTCATTATAAAATTCTATCAACTGAGGTAAAGGCCAAGTGTGACCGACTCTGTATAAGACGATAGTTATAGCTCCAAGTGCATTTTTATCCCACCTAAAGTGGATTTTTGTTGACAACCTCCTAATATTGTAGCCATGCACTCTTTTCCTTTTTGTTAATATTGGAGCGCTCATTGTGTGTGTGTGTGTGTGTGTGTGTGTGTGCGTGTGTGTGTGTGTGTGTTTGTTTCCTTGTTTTTAATTAATGTGATTTGTTACTATATGCTTTTCATGTCGATGACGCGAGCACAGTTTTGTTTTCGAGCCAGCGCCATGCAATAATACAGAAACAGATATTCTGTGATGTTGGTTATCTTTTATTAGAGTTGTTTTGTTGTGAACAGTTATATATTCAAATAGATTTATAACTAGTGTAATACATCTGATCTTCCTTGTGACTTGTCCTACATTTGGTTGTTTACCTGTCGGAGATTACCCTCCTGACGGCATATGGAGTTACGGGTCACTATAGCCCTACATGTAACAGTGTTAACAAAGTTCTCATTTGACTGGGCCCAGTGACCTAGTTTTTGACTCTTTGTGACCGATTCATGATGATTGCTTCAAAATATAACCTCTTGAGTATTAGGAGTAAAATTAAATATAACATTTTGTGGTCTTTTGATTATGCCAGGTGACTTAGATTTTGACCTCAAATGACCCGGTTCAAACTTGACATAGAAATCATCAAGAGAAACATATGGAGAAAATACATGCTAATAGATTAACCCTTTTTGTACCAAATAGAATCTTCCTCCTTATAAGTTATATATAGGAGGAGTCCGTTTCAAAATTTAGGGTGTCAAGTTATATTTTCTTCAAAATTTACTGGAAAATTGCTGAACCTTTTGAAAACAGTGTAGGCCCTGATCAGACGCCGCGTTCTGCGGCGTCTGATCTGGGCCTGCACTGTTTGCGAGGGTACCCGTTTTGGGGTTTCCGGTACAAAATGGGTTAAATAAGAGTAACCTGTAAAGTGGCTAAAAGATTTTCATTTAATTCAGCCTGGCGACCTAGCTTTGGACCCCAAGTGACCCAGTTTCAAACTTGACCTATAAGGCAAACGTTTTGAGCAATATTCGTGAAGATCACATCAAATATATGACCTCTAGAGTGTTAACAAGGTTTTTCTTTTTTGACCTGGTGACCTACTATTGGACCCCAAGTGACCCAGTTCCAAACTTGAGTTGGCAATCATAAAGGCAAGCATTAAGGGCAAGATTCATGATGATTATTTAAAAATGTTACACCAGGATGGTTTTCCTTTGGTTTGGCCTGGTACCAAAGCAAACGACTTTCGATGTCAACCTAAAGAGCATCAAGACAAAACTTTTGAGCATGACTCATAATGATTGGTTCATAAATGTGACCATTAGAGTGTTAACAAGGTCTTTGATGGCACCAAGTGACCCAGTTTCAAACTTGACAAAGAAATCATCAAGGCAAACATTTTGAACAATATTCATGATGATTACTTCTAAATATGTATAAAGTACTAACTAATTGTTGACGACCGACGACGGCGGGCAGAGGGTGAACAAAATAGCTCACCCTGATCTTTGCTCGGGTGAGCTAAAAATTGATCCCAAAATGAATAGATTATGCATGAAAATTACCTTAAATGGTCATTATTCTTCATAATCTACACATGTTTTGTTGTTGTACATAGTTAATTGATCATTGATTGCGGGCTTCTCCAGACCTTCGGATGAGTGGAGGTGGGGGCGAGGATTGTGGCCACGTGGGGTCGATTTGCCCCCCCCCCCCCCCAGTGGAAGTCTTTCCACTGACCGTTCCAGGGCGTTTCTTCTGTGGCGGTTTATTTGTTTGTGTTGTTGTTTGTTTCTTGCTTGTGTGTCACTTGTGTCTTTTTGTTTTGGATGGCCGTATGGCCATTTTGTGGGAGGGTGACTGTCCTTGTGGCCCTCCTTTGTTGGGGTTTCCATTGTGGTCTCTTCGCTTAGTGTTTGTGTTTCTTTCCCTTTGGTGTCTTTGATGGGTTGAGTAGGTTGATTGTATCGATTCCTGATCTTTGTTTTACTTCTACTTTCCTAACTCATCTGTGTAACATCTCCGATAACATACAAATAAAAAAACTACAGAGATGGGGCAAGGTTGAGGACTCGACAGCATACAACAGCAGAATTGCTGGAGCAAAAGAAAACCAACAGTTAGATTCCGAGGGGCCCGACCGAAGACGGAGCGTCAGGTGCCAACCAACATAAAGAATACTAAAATAAAATAAAATTCCATTTATGCTTTTACGCTGAAACCGTCATATAATCTTAAGCCCGACCCACCGTTGTGCAATCAGGGAGGGAGGCAAAGTTGCCAACCGTGATTGGGTTAACCACCGTGCATGCAGTCTGTTTCATAACATTTGTGTTGTGCCCAGTCTTTGTGTATCGACGGACGGTTTTGCGGAGTTGGGTACTAAAGTCATTACAGGCATGTATTTTTCTCAATTTATATACTGAGTTACCATGGAATTCGGGTTCCGATAGGCCGTGTTGCGGAGGTGTTTTAAGTCCAACATTGAGTTTTGGGGCCGGGTCGGAATGACGTCTATGGAACTCTTCTGTGGCGATTTATTTATGTTGTTGTTTGTTACTTACTGTGCGTATCACTTGTGTCTTTTGGTTTTGGATGGCCATATGGCCATTTTTTTGTGGGAAAGTAACTGTCCTTATGGCCTTCCTTTGTTTAGGTTTCCATTATGTTCTGGTCGCTTAATGTTTGTATTTCTTTCCCTTTGGTGTCTTTTATGGGTGGAGTAAGTTAATTGTATCAATTCCTGATCTTTGTTTTACTTCTTCTTTAAACCGAGATCAAGTCCCAGTATGACCTTAGTTTTTGGTAAGACGTAAAACTGACACACACACACACACACACACACACACACACACACACACACACACACTATAGTAAAACTGACACACACACACACACACACACACACACACACACACACACACACACACACACACACACACACACACACACACACACACACACACACACTATAGTGTTATAAAGATGTGGTGTTCCACCGAACCTACATTTTTTCAGGTAAAGTGACTCTACGAGATTCGCTATCTGTAACTACGGATACAAACCACGAGTATGTTTCTTTGTTCTGAGTTATCTTGAGTTTTCTGAAGTGCCTGAATCACCAACCAGCTGCACTTGTTGGCTTGAATATCTGTTCCTATTTTACCAATAACCCCTGGATCCCCATAACAATCCAGGTAATCATTCTGCAAATACACATAACCACCAACCAAATGAAATCTAGATCTATTGATGGCAATAGATAACGTATTGCTAAAATGTTGACAGGACAAATAAAATATAAATATGTTTGCAGAAAAATAAAATTAGCTGCAAAACGACTCACTTTTCAGCACATTAACCTCTGCATAGATATGACACTTCCTAACAGACTTAAGGGGAAAATTATTTTGTCTCACATGTCAATAGGGGTCAACTCTTAAAGGAGCAAATTCTTTCCTTTAAGAGTAGACCTTTTTTCAGTGGGACTGGGTTTACAGAAAAGCGTAAAGGAAGTGCCAAAAGTTGCCTCCTTTTTGAAAATGGCGGTCAAATCTGCCAGGTGTTCCCATTCCCCTTATGATTTTAAGCTAACTAGTTAACGAATATCTAAACAACTAGGCCATCAACAATTTTCAGAAGTCCTAAAAACAGCAGCTGCAGGAGGAGAGCATTTTACATCTGTCAGCGCTGGTTCTTGTCTTTCATAAAAAGGTCCAATGTCCAAGACATTGTCCCCAGTATGTGCTAGTGGGAAACTGAAATTGTTATGTCTGTGATCTTGTTCTTGAGAACTCAAAGGAGTTTTGGGATGGTATCGTCTGATTATCCACTAATATATTCCGTGATTCTGAAACTATATCAACAGAAAAATTATCCCATTATACATGCACGTAAATTTTCAATACTGTGTCCCTGACCTTCGTATCAAGGTAACTGAATGACATGAAGCTGTTTTTTTCTGTGGGATTTGTACACTGTTTTTCCATAAACCATGCCTTACATTTTTGTCTTACAAAATATTTTTTTTTACTTTCAGAGTAGACCCCAAATTTGGGGACACAAAACCTATGTTGTAAATGTTAGAGCTAGGTTCCTTTAGCGTCTACTTCAAGAATGTGATAAAAAGTTGGACTATAGCCCCGCTGCAGCACTATTAAGGGAGAAAGACTCAGTGCTGAAAATATTTTGAATTCATCTTACAAGAAAGTATCACGGTAGAATATGGTAAATGGGAACATTAAACTTATTAATGGATTTAACATTCTGGGCCATTGACCCTGATAACGGTATACACGTTTCAACAACACACTGTCCATGTGTGTACCAGGTTTAAAATTTGTAACCCTTATCCTTATATAAGATTTGGTACTAAGTTATTTATAAAAATTGTTGGAAGTCCGATGGGTAGGAACTGAACACCCATTGTGGCTGATTTGTTTGCTATGAAAAAGACTTAATGATGTTCCTTTCAGTTGAAAACCAATCTGAAATCACTGAAGCTTTTAGCTCGATATTTAGATATAGATGAATAATTAAATATTGACAATACCTACTTCAATAGTTTAATCAGTCTAATTTACCCTACAGAACTTCAGTAAAATAAAGCAAATTCTTCTGATATAGAAGTCCCGTTTTTGTTTTACATTTATCTATTGTAGATGGGTTTGTTTCCTGGAAAATTTATGATAAACGCAATTATTTTGCTTCTGAGATTATAAATTTGCCTCTCTGGGATGTTGCTGTTCCTCGTATGGCATCCCATGGCGTTTATATTCGTAATTTATTCGATTCTAGTCATATAACTTACTTCAACACTCGTTTAAATTGTTTTCTGCTAAACGTCTTAATCAGAGTTATCGATATCATCAACTACGAAAACAGAAGTGATAGCGATGATCAGGAATCGATACGACTACCCAACATCTCCCATCAGAGACACAAAAGCTAAAGAAACACGAACATGAAATAACTCACCGTCCAAAGGAGGTTCTTCTATCTTGGTTTATAGAGGCTAGAGCCTGTTCAAAGTACCAGGACTTTATGGAACGTGGGAAGGTGCTCACTACCAGGTTACTATGCCAGGGGTATAAAAACAACTGGTATCAACACTAAAGAAGTTTTATGGGAGGCACCATGATCTTGTGCATCCGTACAATGTGGCCATTTCCAGAATTATTTCTGATATGTTTGCCAATGGAAAGCCATAGTAAGACTTCCAAAATCTCGGACAAACCCTTCCCGGCATTTACACCTTTTCTTCGTTCGGGTCGACGGGCATGGTGGGCGAAGCTTGCTTACCAAGTAATGCTTAATATCCGCGGACGCCTGATTACACTCTTCTGGAGTCCATGTCTGTTGATCCGAACATTGATATTTGCCATTTTGTCTATGGATTAACGATTTTGGATTAACGCTTTGGTACTACGACCTAAACTACTTATCTTTGTTACAGTTCGTCTTTGCATCTATGTAGTGCTTATATCTTTATAATTTGGATAGTAGTTTGGCGATTTCTGTCCTTTTGGCTACCCGCTTGTGTGGTTTAAATTAGGGTTTAGTTATTCCACACGGGAAAACATTAGGGACAGGTATGTTTTTATTTCATTGATAGGACTCGAAATTTCGACATAGACTTAGTATCTCCAACGTTTGACTTAGTTTCTACTTTCTCGAAATTTCGACTTATCAACTCGAAATTCGACATACTGACTCGAATTGCTTATCCCGAAATTTCAACTTAGTATCGCAAAATTTTGACTGATTATCTCGAAATTTAAACTTATTAACTCAAAATTTCGACAAACTCGGAATTTCGACATAATAAATCAAATTTCGAGTTATGATCTCGAAATTTCGACATAATAGCTCAAACTTTCGACTCATTATCTCGAAATTTGGACTTGCTATCTCGAAATTTCCAGTTATGATCTCAGAGAATGGTTATTCGACTTAGTAAGACGGGCCATACGATGGGTTAACAGCAATTACTCCCCTTATGCTAGTGTTACAAGCATGCAAAACTCACTAGGGTGGCGTTCACTTGAGGATAGGCGAGCCGACGCCCGCCTAATACTATTTTACAAAATTGTAAATAGTCTAGTTGTTGTTTCCCTCCCTCCATATAAATGCCATCCCGTCAGATTGACCAGGAATATGCACCCCCTTCACTATGTCCAGATACCGACTACAGCCAGCTACTATAAATACTCCTTTTTCCCTTGGCCATTGTACAATGGAATCAACTTCCCCATCATCTTCCTGTCGTCCAAGACCTAGAGTCATTTAGGTCAGGGGTAAGGACAGTGTCACACTATATGCCTTAATCCACAACACTTGTTTTTATTTGATTTTATTCTCTTCTGTAACATAAACGTTTAACTTTTCCTCCATACTGTCTCACTTTTACTTCTTATACTTTGTCTTGCATGACGCCTCTGCGCACACACCTGCACGATAGTCCTCTTAACGGGGTTGCTGCAGTATAAATATATAGATAGATAGAAACTTCCGTAGTTAATTTCTTTGGGTCAAATGATTAAAGAATCGACCCCAAAAGGTAGAAAGTGCAACATGAACACCAGGGCTAACGTAACGAAACAACAAACGGTCAGAAAAGGCGGTATTAAATACGAAAAACGTTGCGTGTTCAAGACGTATCATTTTCACATTCAACAGACGTCTGTTTAAGAATGGAGCAGCAGATTCCTCTACCCTACATATCCTCTCATCGGTCAGTTAAACCGGCGTCTGTTTAATGTGAAAATGAAACAGTGGAAAGCTGGCTCTGAGATCAGAGATCAACTTTTAACTCTGAGTTGGTCATAACAAGATTCCTGTTGACGAGTGTAATCCCAATTCCTAGTTGAATGTAGATCGCAGGTCACAAAGCCCTCTTCGAAACATTATGTTGAAATTTCGAGATATGAATTCGAAATTTCGAGATAGGTGCGAAAATGTTTGAGATACTAAGTCAAAGTTTTGAGTTATTATGTCGAAATTTCGAGATTATCAGTCACCATTTAGAGTCTTTTTGTCGCAATTTCGAGTTTAAACATATTGCGAGGCCATAAGTCGAAAATTGTGAGTCAATATTTCGAAATTTCGAGTTAACAAGTCGAAAATTCGAGATACTAAATTCCTAGTTTGTATGTCAAAATATCGAGATCTCAAGTCGAAATTTCGAGACGGTAAGTCGAAATGTCGAGATACTAAGCCGAAATTTAAAGTTATGTCGAAATGTCAAAATATTAAGTCGAAATTGTGAGATAGTAAGTCGGAATTTCGGGACACGAAGTCGAAATTTCGAGTTATTATGTCTAAATTTCGAGTTAGCAGAAATATCGAGATAGTAAATCGAAAGTTCGAGATACTTATCAAAACAAATAAAAGTATACCTGGCTCTAATGCTCTTCCGTATTTTCATGTTCGTGTTTCTTTCCATTTGGTGTCTCTGATGGAAGGTATGGGGTAATTGTATTGATTCCTGATCGCTGCCTTCACTTCTGTTTTTGAGAATAGGTGTAAGTTTCATCGAAGTAGGACAACAAACATAAAATTTATTGAGAAAATGCATTTTAATTTTTTAAACCTACCAAGGGGCATAACTCCAAGAGTTATGGACCACTGACTCTTATTCTGGTACACACGGTACATCCAGTCATTTTCCATGTTTGTACGAATTTACAGCTTTTTAGCTTTCATGGCGCTTGAGAAAACTGTTGCAAAAATTCAATATTCGCAAAATTTTAAAACCTAACTCCATGAGATATGGGCGCCTTTGCTATTATTCTGCCATTACACCTCCTTTACTATAGAGAACAAGTTTTGTAGAAATTTTATTGAGGTAGGACCACAAACATACAAGTAATTGAAACGGCCCCCGCCCATAGGGGCTTGAAGAAATATATGGGCTGCATGATGCTTCCACGCAGAGCTGAATCCGGCCCGCAAACTAGTACTGGTAAACAGCTTAGAGGATCTAAGCCTGTCCAGGAACCGCGGTGCGAGGCGGACCGTCCATACTAATAAACCCTATTGGTTTCATTGGGCGACAGGGCTTGAGATGTCATTTCATCTCAATGTCGGGTAAAAGTCCCACAAAATTGGAAGCAACGTCTCCAAAATGACCTTTACAGTGTTGACGGGGACGTTAAACCTCAAATCAACCAACCAACAAGTAATTGAACAAAATGTATCTTAATTTAGTGCAAACCAACCAATGGTTATTGACAATTGGTCCATATTCCAATGCACAATTCTGGCAGTCATTGTCTATGTTTATACAAACTTTCAGCTTTCTAGCCTTTATCAAAGTTCCTGAAAAATCTGATACCAGAATTTTCAAGAATGGCAAAATTTGAAAACCTATCAAGGGACGTAATTCGAAGAGCTGTATACCCATGACCCATATTCCGGATACATCCTGTCATTCTAGCTTTGATAGTTCCCGAGAAATCTGTTAATGGCAAAACTTGAAAACCTATCAAGGGACATAACTCCATGAGACACGGGTCCTTGGCCAATATTCTGCTTTTACAGCGTCCTTACCTTAGGGACCAAGTCTTGTATATGGTTCATTTAAAACATATTGAACAAAATAAATTTCATTTTTTGAAAACTTACTAAGGGATATAACTTTTGGCCTCTATTCCAGTATGTACACAATACAGCTAGTCAGTATATGTATATTGATGCAAACTTCAGTTTCGGGCCCCGCCCATCGGGGCTTGAAGAAATAGATGGGCTGCACGATGCTTCCTGACGCAGAGCTGAAACCGACCGCACACGAGTACTGGTAAACCGCTTAGAGGAGCTAAGCCTGTCCAGGCAAAGCGGTGTGAGTCGGATCGTCCATGATTATAAAGTTAACCCTATTGGTTTATTTGGGTGACAGGGCTTGAGATGTCATTTCATCTCAATGTTGCGTAAAAGTCCAACAGATTGGAAGCGACGTCTCCAAAAAGACCTATACAGTGTGGGATGGGACCGTTAAACTTATAAATCAAGCAAACTTCAGTTTTCTAGCTTTCATAGTTCCTGAGAAATCCTACACCAACATTTTCAAGAGTGACAACATTTGGTACGAGTATGTCGCCTTGCTGTCTTTTCATCTCAGTGTCGGATAGAAGTCCCACAAAATTGTAAGCAACGTCTCAAAATGACCTATACTGTGGTGAAGGGGCGGAAGACTTCAAATCAAACAAACACATTGGAAAAATTGAGAACCTAGCAAGGATCATAACTCCAACATACACACGATTGTATTTTTGTTCTTGTTTGATAAGATGTTTAACAACCAATTCAAAACCATATAGGTCATTTTTGAGACGTTGCTTCCAATTTGGTGGGACGTCTACTCGATACTGAGATGAAGTGACATCTCAAGTCCTGTCATCGAATGAAACCAACAGGGTTTATATACATGGACGGTCTGGTTCGCTGCACATTGCCTGGGAAGGTTTAGACCCTCTTAGTGGTTTACCACATACTCATATACACGGTGGTAATCAAGGGCACTCGCTGCAAAATGAGTCAATGGAATTTTGTTCCCCTACACATCCGGGAAGTTTTGAGCTGGTACCCTCGACACAAAAATGGTTTTGTTTGAATTGATGTTTTACGACCCTATCAACACCATTTAGGTGATTTTGGAGACGTTGTTCCCTATTTTGTGGGACTTTTACTCGACATGGAGATGAAGTGGAATCTAAAGCCCCGCCACCTAAACAAACCAAAAGGGACGGTCTGCATCAATTTGCTTTAGCAGGCTTAGACTCTCTAAAATAGAAGTGAAGACAATGATCAGAAATGGATACAATTATTCCGCACCTCCTATCAGAGACAAATAACAAAAAGAAACACGAATATGAAATAACTAAACCCTAATGAAGACATCACAAGCGGAAAGTCACAAAATGGCCAAATGGTTATCTAAAATAAAAACAATACAGTAGAACTTCGATGGCTCGAACAACGATGGCTCGTTACCATGGATGAGTCGAACCCATTCTTGAGCCCCTAGCAAAATCCTCTACATAAGAAATAGTAGGAAATAATTAAGGAGATTTTAGTCTTTTATGTTGCAAATGTATGCTGTGTGTACTCATTAGAATCGCCTCGATGAGGCGATTCTAATGAGTACACACAGCATACATATTCATTATAGAACACCGAAAAGATGTCTAAAAGTATCTCGTTATGCCTCCTGACAGTAACCTCAGTGGCTCGAACTACCCCTGTCTCGAACAGATTTTCGAGGTCCCAAAGGTGTTCGAGCCATTGAAGTTTGACTGTATAAGCAATACATACATCAAGACGAACTATAACAGAAATAAACCGCGACGGAAGAACCACATTGGAAAGGTCTGTAAAAATTATGTCGCTGGGAGGGCTTGGGCGGCTTTTAAATCTATTTTATATGAACTTAATCCTCGCCCTTTGTTCTGTCTCGGTTTAGACAAATGATGTTTCCAGTCCGCATAAAAGCTTGCTAACTCACCATTACTTCATCTCCGAAAACATAAAAATCAAACGTCTACGATGAAGCCGTCATCGAATCTGAGGCCTGACTCGCCTATCAACCGCGATGCGCTTAACTTCAGTGCACGCAGGCGGTCCTATAACATATAATTTTGTTTGATTTGAGGTTTAACGTCCCCGTCAACACTGTAAAGGTCATTTTGGAGACGTTGCTTCCAATTTTGTGGGACTTTTACCCGACATTGAGATGAAATGACATTTCAAGCCCTGTCGCCCAATGAAACCAATAGGGTTTATTAGCATGGACGGTCCACCTCGCACCGCGGTTCCTGGACAGGCTTAGATCCTCTAAGCGGTTTACCAGTACTAGTGTGCGGGCCGGATTCAGCTCTGCGTGGAAGCATCATGCAGCCAATATATTTCTTCAAGCCCCTATGGGCGGGGGCCTCCTATAACATATATGTTGTACCCAATCGTTCTATATTGAAGAATGATTTTACGAAATTCGGTAACTGAAATCAGTGCAAGCATCACCATAAAATTCGATAGGTCTTGTTTTTGTTTGTTTGATTTGGTCTTGTTGCAGAAGAGATTTAAGTTCAACACTAAATCGGAATGGCGTCTATAAAACTTAGAGAAGGCTTTCGTAGTTTATGATGCCGATAACCCTGATTAACCCTTGTCCTGCTGAACCCGGATTTGCCTTTTCTTTGAAACAATGTAGATCCAGATCAGATGGCTTCTGAAGAAGCCATCTGATCAGGATCTACATTGTTTGTCATTCAGGTTGTGAATTTGTTGCAATAATTTGCATCAAGTAATCTGATTGGTTGATAATCGGTAGTGGGTGTGGCAATATTCAGCAGGACAAGGGTTAAGAAGTTTAGCAGTTAACAATTTATTACAAGTATTGAAGTAAGATACATACCCTAGGCACTCTGGCAAATCGAATTTATTGCGAAATATAAACACCGTAAGATACCGCACGAGGAACATCACCGTACAAGAAAGGATAATTTACAATTTCACAATCAAAATCACCGCGTTTATCGTCCGTTTTGCAGTACATAAACCCATTTACAATTGGTTAATGAAAATCCCAAAACGGGGTGTCGGTATTAGAAGAATTTGCTTATTAACTGAAATTCAGGAGGGTAAATTTGACTGATCAATCCATAGAAGTAGGTATTGTTACTAGACATATCAATCGCACATACCGCTTTTTCTAAATTTGACCTTTGACTTCACCCAGTGACCCCAGGGGGTCAGATCGAAACTTGGATACTCTCATGCACATCTGCTGTTCTTAAGCAATATGTGTACCAGGTTTGGTCACCATTGGCCAAGAAAAAGCGATGTAATTGCATTCACATGCATTTTCTTGAAAATATGACCTTTGACCTAACCCCATGACCCCCTGGGGAAGATCAAATTTTGGATATATTCATGCACCACCCAATCCCTAATGCAGTATGTGATATAATTTTGGTCACCATAGGCCAAGTAATAATAAAAGTAGTTGCATTCACAATCATTTACTTGAAAATTTTGACCTTAACCCATGACCCGAGGGGGGTCAGATAATAATTTTGATACATTCGTGCATATCTGCAGTCCGTATGAAATATTTGTACCCAGTGTGGCCACCGTAGGCCAAGAAATGAAAAAAAAGAAGTTGCATTCACAAGGAAGAAAGGACGGAAACGAACCCCCTTGACGATACTAATATGCCAGTTTTTTTTTCTTTTTAAAAACTAGTATGAGTATTGTCAAGCAGAAATGAGAGAGCTTCACACACTTCATGTGCGGCCGCTTTCAGCTCTGTGCGGAAGCATCATGCAGGCCAATCTATTTCTCCAAGCCCCGATGGGCGGTACACAAAAGATAGTGGCCAAAGGTATTTCTCGAAGCATTATCACTATTACTTTTTTCTTGCTATGCTTTTATGTGTTGACATGATTTAAATTTGTTCACCATTAGAACTTGCAGGGCTCGAATATAATTTTGCCAAAACTTCTGAACACGGAGCAGAGAACCTTGCCCGTGTTTTGTCAATACAGAAATCTTAGCACCTGATGTTTAATAACCCGTGTAATCTGCAACCGTCAGACCCACTGAAGCAACGGTCCTGGTGAAATAAAGCATGAGCCCCCAAACAAAATACAGGCATAGAAATTCTACTTGGTGAATAATGACGAAATTACTGTTCGTTTTTAATTCAAGAGTACTAGCTCCAGCGTTTCCGGTGTATGGAACAAAATTCAATTGATATATTTTGGAGCTAATTCCTTTGATAACCACGTGTGATTCATTTCTAACAAGAAAGAAGAAGAATTATCTCTTAATTAATTTTTACTACTCTGAACTTGTAGCTATAAAATTTATAATTTATAGTATAACCAACATTTACCTGAATTTGGTAGTATTCTCCAACCTTCAACAGAATATTGTTTGCAGAACTGTGACTTTCTGCATCATCTATACCTGCCTGAAAGATGAAAGAAATCAGATACAGCATATCCAATTTAATGCAACTAATTATTGATGATTTGGAAATATATCATTTTTAGGCCATTAGGATAACATTCCCGTGCGACATCGTGAATTTTTTCTCATTTCCAAAATGACCATTTTCTGATGAAAATCTGTGATATTTTTCTTATAAATACTGCAAAGATAGGTTGTGGGTGCTCGTTAGAACCGCCTCATTTGCGTAACGAGTACCCACAACCTATGCCTTTGAGCAGAAATATGAACAAGAGCACCGCATGCGGGTGCCAACGCTCGTCTGTAGTTTCTTTTAGAAAACCAAAGTTCTAAGTCAAACAAGAGCAATCAAATTGCAAGATGGAGTTATAAAACTTGTAGGGAATGTAGCTCTTGTGATGGTGATTATGTGTATGAAGTTTCATGAAGGTAGGCCAAATACTTTTGGAAATATGGTCAAGGTTAATGTTTTCGGTTAATTTTTCGAAAAATAGGTCAAAGTTCAAAGGTCAAGGTCACAGATCAAAAAGTGTGGTATCACTGAAAAGGTCTTGTCCCAAGGAACATTCATGTGTAGTTTGAAGGCTCTGTTGTGAATAGTATTAAAATGAGAGCAAAAAATGTATTTCAGAAAAAAATTGGAAAAGGGGAGATAATTCAGCCAAAATCAATAATGTTGTTATGGTCCTTGGTCAAAATGTAGCTCTTGTGATGATGATTGTGTGTATGAAGTTTCATGAGGCTAGGTCTAATACTTTTAAGTTATAGCCAAGGTTAAGTTTTTTTGGAACGACGACGCCAGACGACAACGACAACGCAGACGCCGGAGTGATGACAATAGCTCGAAAGTTTTTTTTCAAAAAACAGACGAGCTAAAAATAATGTTCACCCCCGTAAATCCCAGTTTTCTCTATATACAGTGTGGTATAGTGGTGTGTGTGTGTGTGTGTGGGGGGGGGGGTCTTCATTTCACGGACTTGTTCACATGATGTCTAAAAATAGCCGTGTGTCCGCTAACCCGACCGACCTTGCTTCAGACCCCCCCCCCCCCCCCCCCCGACTCTACTATTTCTATCAGTAAAAGAACAAAATAAAAATTAAAACACCGACCCTACCATTTTTCATTTCCGACCTACCCAGTGTTGTCTGCATGTTCCCATTGTAATTTAGAAGCCTCCGTGGTGCAGTGGTTACGCTACTCGCCTTGTAAACCAGGGGTCGCAGGATCGATCCCGGGCTTCTCTACACTTTCGGATGAGTCTTTAAAAACCGAGGTCCCGTCTCTGTATGACCTTAGCTGTTGGTGGGACGTAAAACTCAAACACTCACTCCCATAGTAATTTCGCGTTTTAAGTACATTTTTGTGTAGTTTTTGACAGTTAGTACCTTCCAAAATACAAAGCTCACTTTTTTGAGCATCTGAAATGAATTATGATATACAATGCAAGTCTAAACATGGCAAAATACAAGAACAGAAATAAAACCACATACAAATACAGGCACGACCCTCTTTTTTTCGGGAGTAAAAAAATAAAATAATGAAAAAAAAAAAGTTTCTTCTGCCTACCGACTAAATTTTTTTTTTGAAGCATATTAGTAGAAACACAACTATTTTTTACGCCTTATGTAATTCTCAAAAAATGCCAAGTTCATATATGAGCCAGCGCATGACAAAGCCTACAATAAGACATGTGCGCCCAACGACGACTCAGATCAGCCTCTGCGCAGGCTAATCAGAGCTTCGTTGTGCGCTCTCAGGATAGCTAAGGGCTCAATGCTCCTTCGTGTAGCAAGAGAAGTCTCTGGTTAGACTATATGGATGCACAGGCTGATCTGAGTCTTCGATGGACGCACGTGGTTTATTGTAGGTTTTATCGTGCGCTGGCTCATATTCTATTACGGCTATAACATGGTCTCATCATAACATAGATCTTTTGAACGATCTCCCCTGCTAGCATTCTACATAAATCTACAGCGGGCCGTTAGCGGCCCGTCAGCTACCCTGACGGGCCGCTAACGGCCCTCTGTAGATTTATGTAGAATGCTTACTGGGTCAAGAGTAGGGTTAAAAAGGGAATGCACTGTTCTTGAATTTTCAGCGTAAGAGCCTCTTTATTCACACAATCATCAGAAAACAGACTGAAGGCAATGATAAGGAATCGATACAATTACCCCATACCTCACATGAGACACCAAAGGGAAACAGACAATAACGTGAAATAACTAAATTTTAATGAACAGATCACAAGGAAAGTTACTTTCCCGAAACAATTGCCAAACGGCTTTTAAGATAAAAGATACAGATTCGGTGGAAACTTTTATAAAGTGGTTAAACATATACATATTCGAAATTTGCAGGTTCAAAAGGATAGTTTAATTTCAAAACTAGGAGAATACTAGAGCTGTCAGTGAAACTGACTAGGGCCCCGGCAGTGCCATTAGAGGAGTTGGATTTTTTTCAAAGGGCTATTACTCTTAGAGTATTGTAGCTAAAGTTACGTCGGTTGCCATGTGATTGTGTAATGATATTGTGACCATATATCTTAAGTTTGAAGTTGATGCATTTGACTGTTTGTAAGTTATGAATGAAAAACAAAAGGGTATTACTACATGGCAACTGTCAATAACTTCAGCTTCAGTTTGTAAACATGAAAAATGTTGATGGATAGACGGGCAGATGGACAGACGGACGGACGGACGGACATACAGGGCATTACTATAGGGCAACTGTCAGTAACTATAGGAAGTTTCATTTGAATATCTATAGCGGTTTTAAAATAAAGATGAAAAAAGACGAAAAAAGCAGATTTTTAAGTTATTCAAAGGGCCATAACTCTGAAAGTATTGAAACTACAGTTACGTTACTTGTCATACAATTTTGTAATGATAATGCGACCAAATATTTAAAGTTTGAAGTTGCTAGATTTGACCGTTTGTAAGTTATTAAGAAAGAAAAAACATGAAAAAGCTAATTTTTTAGTTTTTCGAAGGGCCATAACTCTGAGAGTATTGAAGCTACATTTAGGTAACTTGCCATAAAATTGTGTAATGATGATGAGACCATATATTTAAATCTGAAGTTGATAGGTTTGACGGTTTGTAAGTTATTAAAAAAATAATATGAAAAATCTGAATTTTTTAAGTTTTTCAAAGGGCCATAACTCTGAGAGTACTGAAGCTACAGTAAGGTTAATTGCCACAAAGTTGTGTAATGATGGTGAGACCATATATTTAAAGTTTGTAGTTGATAGGTTTGCAAAGCCTTTTCAAAATTTTATAGACGCCATTCTGATTTAATTACAAAATTCAATATTGGACTTAAATCTCTTCTGCAATAAGGTCTATCGGAACCCGAATTTTATGGTGACTTAGTATATAAATTCAGAAAAATATATAACCGCAATGACTTCAGCATCCAATTTCGTAAAATCATTCTTCGATATAAAAAGATTGGGTACAACATGGATATTATACGACAGACTGCATGCATGGTAGTTAACCCAATTACGGTTGGCAACTTTGCTTCCCTCTTTAATTGCACGCCGGTGGGTCAGGCCTCAGATTCTATGACGGCTCCAACGTAAAGGCTTATTGAGAATATAAGAGATAATGACGGTTGGTGCCTGATGCTCTGTCTCTGGTCGGGCTCATCGGAGTCTAACTGTTGGTTTTCTTTTGCTCCAGCATTTCAGTGGTTTCTTACTGTCGAGTCCTCACCGTTGTCTCACCTCTGTGGTTCTTTGATTTTTGTGTTCACGGAGATGTTGCACTGATGAGTTAGGAGGCCCTCATGCGGACTGAACAAATTACTTGTCTAAATCGCGACGGAAGTAAGGGCGAGGATTGTGGCCACGTCAAATCGATTTAAGCCCCCCAGTGGAAATCTTCCACTGACCGTTCCAAGGCGGCTCTTCTGTGGCGATTTATTTATGTTGTTGTTTGTTACTTACTGTGTGTATCACTTGTGTCTTTTAATTTTGGATGGCCATATGGCCAATTTGTGGGAAAGTAACTGTCCTTGTGGCCTTCCTTTGTTTAGGTTTCCATTATGGTCTGGTCGCTTAATGTTTGTATTTCTTTCCCTTTGGTGTCTTTTATGGGTGGAGTAAGTTAATTGTATCAATTCCTGATCTTTGTTTTACTTCTACTTTGACGGTTTGTAAGTTATTAAGAAAAAACATTAAAAATGTGGACATTGTTTAAGTTTTTCAAAAGGGCCATAACTCTGAGAGTATTGTGGCTAGATTTACCTAACTTGCCATGAAATTGTGTAATGATATTGTGACCTTATATTTAAAGTTTGAAGTTGATGCGTCTAACGAATTTTAAGTTATTTAGGAAAACATAAAAAATGTGGACGGACAGACGGACGGAAGGACGGACAGACAGACGGACAGACAGGGTGATTACTATAGGGCACCCGCAAATAAATTTGCGGGGCCCTAATAAAAGAGGAGTTAGACAAGGGGATGGACTTAGCCCACTGTTATTTAATATTTACATTAATGACATTTCTGAAACTTTTGATACTGAAACTTCTGACCCAGTTCAACTTAATTCCACAAAGCTAAATTGTCTTATCTATACCGACGACTTGTTACTCCTCTCTGACACTGAAAAGGGTTTACAGTCCTGTCTTAATTCATTGCAGCTGTATTGTGAGAGTTGGGGTCTTTACATTAATATTGACAAAAACAAAGTAATTGTATTTGCTTCTTGTAAACTTGACACTAAATCATTTACATTTACAATCAGAAGATCAAAAGAGTTTAAAAGGTATTTTCTCTCTTAAGTCAAAAATATTAGATTTGGATGTCATGAATAATCAATTAAAACTTAAACTGTTTGACACACTAATAAGGCCTATTTTAACTTATTGTTCTGAAATTTGGGTGACAGATTTCAAAACTAAAGAAAATCTGCTAGATAATTTACCTTTTGAAAAAATTCATAACAGATTTTGTAAATATTTGCTTGGTGTTCACAAGAAATCTTCGAACTTTGCATCTAGGCTTGAACTTGGTAGGGACGTTTTTTTGAACTTTATAACTATTCAAGCACTTGAGTATTTTAAAAGACTAACTGAGCTTCCAACAACTCGTCTCTTGAGGGAAGTACTTGAGGTTGACCAGGGTCTCTATCAGGATGGTTATAGATCGTGTGTTTCCTTTTATCAGAAAAACTTTCACATGCCAAACATACCTTGCTTTAGGTCTACCGAAACAAATTACCAAAGATCTGACAAAGATGAGAATAAGTGCTCATGACTTATTGAATGAAAGAGGTCGTTATTGTAGACCTAGAATACCACGTGATCAACGCTTATGCTCTGATTGCATACAAGTTGACGATGAAATACATTTCATGTTATTTTGGCATTCTCAAGGACCAAACACGGTAGAGGCTTTTACAATATTCTCTAAGTTGGTCAACCCAATTAATGAAAACGAGACAGAACTGGTTTGTAAGTTTATATCAGATGCTCTGATGGTCAGATAGTCTGTTGGTCTGCATGTATACTGTACTATAGAGCATTTAACTTTTGCATTGATTCATGCTATACGACGGGGAACTCTTTCAAACTCTTTCTTACTATAAGCAATACCTACATGCACAGACGAACTAGAACAACATAAGCCACATAGGAACGGTCTATTTCTCCAAGCCACGATGGACGAGGGCAATACAATAACAAGCTACGACATAAAAACCGCCATGGAACGGTCAGCAAAACAGCAAAAAAAAAAAAAAAAATTCTGAGGTGGGGCTTTAATCGATTTTACGTGGCCACAATCCTCGCCCTTGGTTCTCAGTGCAACATCTCCGAGAATATAAGAATCTGATATGGGGTTCTGTTGTAGATGAGCGTTTCCAACCCGAGGGATGACCGTGCTGAGCGGAACCGAGGCTACGCCGAGGTTCCGCTCAGCACGGTCAACCCGAGGGTTGGAAACGCCCATCTACAACAGAACCCCATATTGGATTCTTTTTCTTGCACAAAACCTCCGGTTAGTTTTGACAGCTCGCACATGTATATTGTTTACAAAATAAAAGTAGTGCGAAGTAGTTCCGGCAGTTGAATAGAATTGAAGCGCATTTATGTTAGTTGCCTGGGTCGGAACACCAGGGTCGAAACATAAATTTCTATCCCAGAGTAAAATCACGGATTTCCTTGTCTGGTGTGCAAGAACATAAAATCAAACGACTACATAGATGAAACATCGATAAGTACTCGACAGCATGAATAACTGAAATATTGGAGCAGACGAAAACCAACAGTTAGACTCCGATGAGCCCGACCAGAGGACTAATTGCCAGTATCAGCGTCTTTTTTGTTTTTGCTTGATGTTATCAAGAACTTATGTCATGACATGCCTCAATGGGAATAATACCATAATGGTGTGTAAGAATGAAAATATGTTTTGTTTAGTTTTACGGTCCTTTTCAAGATTATTTCACTTATTACGAGTCGATTATTAATCAGAGGTGGGCGAAAAGCGTACACATAGAAATACACCTGACCTTCCGTTTCAGAACTTGACGTCTCATGTTTTACCCGAGAAGGGATTGACAGAGTCATGACTCGTACTCACGGAGGCCTGCTCTGTTCTTAAGTAAACTTTTTAATACTTTGTGGATAAAAAAAGGTTTAAAGAATCCAAAATATTGACATAAAACATATGTTTAGAGATAATACAGACAAATGAAAAGACATAGCCATTTATCTATATAATCCAAGGGAGTGTGTGTGTGTGTGTGTGGGGGGGGGTCTTAAATCGATTCTACGTGGTGGGGATAGGTGGGTGGGGGGCTTAAATCGATTTTACGTGGCCATAGTCCTCGCCCTTAGTTATGTCGTGGTTCAGACAATCAACCCTTTCAGCTCGCATTAAGGATTTCTAACTCACCAGTGCAACATCGTCAAGAACCAGTGCTTCAGCTGAAGTGCACGACCCGTCGGATTCTTTTAGCTTTATGAGTGTTACCATATATGGGTATGGCGGCCATTTTGGTCATGTGACCTGGACCTAAAATGGTTCCCCCAATAAATGCGCCTTATCGTAAGGAGCAAAAATATATCTTATACTTTAGTACTGTATTCTGAATCGTTTGCAGGATAAAATGCATTCTCACTTTTCCAATACAAAAGCATATGTGTCAAAGTTTGACCTAGGCACAAAGAAGGTCAAGGTCAACCAAGGGTCACCATTTTAGCAATTTATGATGGGCCTACGTCCCAGATGCTATTTATCAAGTTTCGTGGAAATCTGCCCAGTGGTTCTGGAGATGACTGTTTTTGAAGGGTTTTTACCATATATGGCTTGGCGGCCATTTTGGTCATGTGACCGGGACCCCATTAGCAAATTTTGGTTTCCCCCATCCAATAGAGGCTCCATATGAAATTTGACTTCAATCGGCCCAACGGTTCCCGAGGAGAAGCAGTTCGAAAATTTTCACATTTTTCGCCTCGGCGAGGCTATATTAAATGGAATGTAATATGTCGCAAGTTCATTGGTTAGATCTCATTGATATCTATCAGTATGCCAAAAATTGTTTAAATATTCCAAGCGGTTAAGTCACTATCACCAATTTTCACAAACGGGTTACGGACGGACAGACAGACAGACCATATATGGCTTGGCGGCCATTTTGGTCTCGTGACTCCATGAGTAAATTTTGGTTTCCTCCATCCAATAGAGTCTCCATATGAAATTTGACTTCAATCGGGCCAACGGTTCGAAAATTTTCACATTTTTCGCCTCGGCGAGGCTATACTAAATGGAATGTAATATTTCGCAAGTTCATTGGTTAGATCTCATTGATATCTATCAGTATGCCAAAAATTGTTTAAATATTCCAAGCGGGTAAGTCACTATCACCAATTTTCACAAACGGGTTACGGACGGGCAGACTGACAGAATGAGAGAATGACATGGTGATTTTAGGGCACTCTTAGAAAATCAACCGACTTCAGTCGGTCGCTTTTTCTGCGGGTCGTGCAATATAAAAGTCATACGACTACAGAGATGAAACAACGATGAGGACTGAGGCTCCTTAACCCGTAAGATGCTAATAAAATGCTTTTGAATATGTCGTCTGCTGCGTCTTGTTGCAAACTTTTGAACACATTTTGCATACCTGTACCGGTAAACAGTGTGCACCCTGATCAGACTGCTTCTTTAGGTCTTCACTGCGGAACATCATGAAACACGCCTATATAATTCCGACCCCCTAGAACCCCACTTTTATATAGGTAGTAAATCTTGGATTTACAGGGGAAAACTTTATTTTTCTTATTTCTGCTGTAAAATATTGATTGTGGGTACTCGTTAGAACCGCCTCAATGAGGCGGTTCTAACGAGGGCCCACAGTCTATATTTTGAGTAGAAATAAGAAAACGGTCACAAGTTTTCATTTAAAAGTTTCATTTTTTTTCGGCGATGAATGTGGCAATGTATCTGTATAGGCGTGTTTGCGTAATGAAAACCATGACTTTCAAACTAACCAGCAAACAACACTGGGAGCATATGACAACAATTGTTGTGATTGACATCTTAAGGGTTAAACTGGAAATGGACCAATCCTCACCCAACAGGAAGAAAATCCTGTTCAGCATCAAAAGGTTTAACTCATTTTCTCTGCAGCCCGTGCTTACCATGTACATCGCTATGGCAACTGGAAAATAGACGGTATAAAACGTTGTTTTCCACTTGGCAATGGCTTTGTATTTTTCTATGGTATATTTGGTAAAATCAACACACCCTGGGGGAGGGGACACAGTCATGTCCAAACACTGCCCTTGGACGGTACATAGTGTTATCTGAAATTAGAAATAAATGCAACTGATTCTTTCACAGGCAATGGAAAGCATCACGTAAAGACGCCTACATAATTCTGAACCCCACTTTTATATAAAAAAAACTGGGGTTTACATTCTTATTTCTGCTCTAAATTATAGATTGTCAATACTTGTTAGAACCGCTTTCTCGAGGTGGTGTGTGTGTGAATTCGGGTTTAACGTCGCTTTCAACAATTTTTCAGTCATCTCACGACGGTGTCTGGTTGCGACAGGGAGCTCAATGCTCACTTTTATAGTGCTGCCTCACTGAAGTATCATGTTCCAGACACATTACATGATACCACACCCAGTCACATTATCCTGACACTGGGTCGATCAGTCCTAGCTCTACCCCGTAAATCTGAGTGCCAAGCGAGGACCAGCTAGTACCATTTTTAACGACTTTGGTATGTCGCGGCCCGGGATCGAACCCGTGACCTCCCGTTCTCCGGAGCGGGCACTCTACCAACTGAGCTATCGGGGCCGGTTTCTCGAGGCGGTCCTAACGAGTACTCACAATCTATATTTTGAGCAGAAGTAAGAATATATCACAATTTTTCATTTGAAAATTGTTTTTTTTTTTGGGGGGGGGGGGGCGGTAAAATTTTCAATGTAATTGTATAGGCGTGTTTTCGCAATGGAACAGTGATTTATTGCGCAACAAATCACTGGTCATAAAGGCATTAGGCCAAAAGCCATTGTTTTATTTGGTCACTAGTAGTTTCTTTGATGTCAGACAGTGTAACATCATTTCCTCGCACAAAAACATTTCAAAAGGACGTAATGCATTTGTTACAGCCAATAGTGTAGAAAGGATTCTTCTAAAAATGGGGGAAAGGTTGGGAGAATTTGAAGGAAAAAACAATTATTGTCGATTTTCATTATGTTAGAATCAATTAGATCAGCTCTAGTGGAGTCAATCTAGTTCACACAAACCTTCAATATAAAAAGGTTGGGTTACAACATAAATGTTATACGACAGACTACATGCATGGTTGTTAACCCAATCACGGTTAACAACTTTGCTTCCCTCTTCAATTGCACGTCGGTGAGTCAGGCCACAGATTCTATGACGGTTCCAGCGTAAAGGCTTACTAAGAATTTGAGAGAATTTAATTTTATGTAATGTTGGTTGGTGCTGATGCTCTGTCTCTGGTCGGGCCCATCATTGTCTAACTGTTGGTTTTCTTTTGCTCCAGTATTCCAGTGGTTAATATGTGTTATGGTTTGTCTTTTGTGTGTGTTTTCAGTGGTTTCTTGCTGTCCAGTTCTCACCGTTGTTTCATCTCTGTAATTGTTTGATTTTTGTGTTCTCGGAGATTTTCCACTGATGAGATAGGAGGCCGTCCTGCGGATTAAGCAAACTATTTGTCTAAATCGCGACGGAAGTAAGGGCGAGGATTGTAGCTGCGTAAAATCGATTTTACCCCTCTCCAAAGTGGAATTCGCCATTTTGTGGGAAAGTAACTGGCTTTTTGGCTTTCCGCTATTGATGTTTCCATTGAAGACTAGTTATTTCATGTTTGTATTTCTTTCCCTTTTGTGTCACTGATGGGAGCTGTTGGTTAATTTTATCGATTCCTGATCGTTGCCTTCACTTCTATTTTAAAATATATGAACATATCTATACTTTTCTTTTGATAATGTCTATAAAAATTCAAGTAACATCGACCGTGCAAGGAAAGGTTCAGTGCCGCACGTGCAAAATGCTTTATTTTGACAATAACTACGTCTGATTACCTTCAAAATTTTTGCAAATACGTTATGTTGTAAACACGAAAGTGCGTCAAAGAAAACGCCATTGTTAGTTCATTGGAATATTAAGTTAATGGACGTTTAAGTGACGCTCAACGTAACCAGGCTTTCGGAATGATTATGGGTGGATTATCCCACCGTGAAGTAGCGTGCCGTTTGAAATGTGCACACACGACAATCATGCGACTGATCGATAGAAACAACATGACAGGTTCTGTGAGTGATAGGCCGCATCCTGGACGCCAAAGAGTGACGTCGGCCAGAGAAGATCGTCATATTGTGCTATACCATTTGCGAGACCGCTTTAAAACTGCAACACAAACTGCCCAGGAAGTGCGGGGAAACGACACTCGACGCATTAGCCGGTCAATGGTACGTCGACGTCTTCACGAACATGACATTAAGTCGTACACAGCCTATAGGGGCAACGTTTTTACTGCTGAAAGACGTCGAAACCGTGAATTATGGTGTCGACAACATCTGCGATGGACTCAGCAGTAGTGGAGAAACGTGGTATTTACTGACGAGTCGCGGTTTTGTATAGACATGACATGGCAAACGTGTGGCATCGTACAGGTGAACGGTACGCGAACTGCTGTGTTCGACAGTTTTCGAGAGCCAAAACGGACAAATACTTTCCCACTAAATGGCCAAATGGCTATCCAAAACAAAAACAAATATAAGCGATACACACACTTAAAGACAAACGTAACAAAAATAAACCGCGGCAGAAAAACCGCCTTGGAGCGTTCAGTTTTATGGGAAAGTAACTGTCATTTATACTGACCTATGGGATTATGTCAAATCTTTCTCACTTTATTCCTCGTTTCTAACTGTGGGTATGCTTTTTCACCAGCATTTAAGTTATTTCATGCTGTCGAGTCCTTATCGTTGTTTCATCTCTGTCGTCGTTTGATTGTTATGCTTCATGAGTTTTTGCACTGATGAGTTTAACATTCTCCATGCGGACAGAACCAATTATTTGTCCCAAACACGACAGAACTACTTAGTTGCTTTTCAAAAATACTAGCATGATTGGAGTGCTTTGCGTTTATGCCTATTTTACAGAATAGTACAATTTGATAGGTGAGTGCACTCACTGGCAGCATTGGCTTCAAAAATGAATAATGTTCACTTTTTTCCCATATTGAAGCATATGCAACCACATTTGACCAAGACGTAAGTTGGGTCTATACGACCAGTGTTGACTTTGTTCTAAAGTAGGTTAAGGGCATCCAGGGATCATCACTAGAACAAACTATGACTGGCTCGAGTCTCCAATGCCATATACCAAGTCTCCAAAAAAAAAAAAAAAAAAAAAAAAGAAAAAAGAAAAAGAAAAACAACTGAGTGGTTCCCGAAAAAAGAGTTCTGAAGGGTTTTTACCTTTTATGGGCATGGCGATAATAGTGGTCATGTGACCAGACTCATATTCATAATGTTTCATTTTTCATTTTTTTTCTAAAAGTTTTCATACGGACTTTGGTACCAAATGGCCTAGTGGTTCCCGTGGAAAATATGTTTAATTTTCATATATGATGACATAAGGCCAATGTCAAGGAATAACTTTGACCATGAATACTCATGTAGGTTTATTTACTCATTTAGCTAACTGTATCTGCTAATTTTCAAATCACAAGCTGCAATAGTTTCTGAAAAAACAAAAACAACAAGAAACAACAACATGGTTTTGCCTTTTTTCCATACAAAAGTATATGTGACCAAATTAGACCTTGGGGTAAAATAGGTCGATGTCATCCAAGGGTCATCATTTGGACAAACCTTGAGTGGCTCGATTCCTCAATGCTATAAACCAAGTTTCGTGATAATTGGCTTATTGGAACCAGAGAAGAAGATTTCTGTAGGGGTTTGAACTTATTTAAAAATGGCGGCCATATTGGTCAAGTGAACAAACTTTCACCCCTTTGGTCCAAAAAGCTTTCACATAACGAGAACACGCTTATACAAATACATTATAAATTTTATCGCTAAAAAAGAAAATTTTGAAATGAAAGATTGTGACATTTTTCTTATTTATGCTCAAAATATAGATTGTAGGTACACGTTGCGATTCTAACGAGTACCCACAATCCATATTTTAGAGCAGAAATGAGAAAAATAACTCCAGTTTTACTATATACAAGTGAGTTCAAGGGGGTCAGAATTGTATAGCCGTGTTGTCGTGATAATATGGAATTAGGTTCCAAATGGCCCAGTTGTTTCTGAAGAAAATAAGGTTTAATTTTCATATCTGAATGACATTTGGCCAAGATCAAGGAATGACATTGACATTGAAAACCCACGAAGCTTCATTTACTCATCGATCACAGGCTGCGATAGTTTCCGAAAAAATACGCGGTTTTGACTTTTTCTCGTATAAGCATGTGCGACCAAATTCGACCTTGATGTAAATTGTAGTTTACAAAGTCACAGGCTGCAATAGTTTCCGAAAAATACGCGGTTTTGACTTTTTCCCAAATACGTCTATTCGACCAAATTTGACCATGGCTTGAGATAGGTCCAGGTCATCGGTGGATCATCATTTGAACAGACCATGATGGGTCCGTGTCCCAAATGTTATATACCGGCCACCTGGGGAAGAAGAGTATTGAAGGGTTTCAACCTTACATGAGCATGGCGGACATCTTGGTCATCTGACCTGGATCACGCGAACAAACTTTCGTTCACCTATCCCATGGATGCTCCACATAAAATTTGACTTCAATCCGCCCGGTAGTTTTGGAGGAGATGATAGAAAATGTGGACAGAGAGACGACAGACAGCGAGACGGCAGGCAGACAGACAACGGACCCTTGCCATACGACGAGGACTGTTCAAATATGAATGCAAGTAGAACGTTTTCTCATGCACTAATGCGAAAATCATCTGGAAGTAAATATCACAGCGCAGAAAAACATTTTACCTATACATTGATACCAAAAATGTTAAAGTCCGTACAATTTAGCCATGTATATCGTTCGATAAACACTGTCTACTCTTGTATACTAATACAAAACATGGTTGGAAGAAGGTCAGAGTACGCCGTTGAAATACGGTCCTATATTAAGAATCGTTGTATTCTTGGTATACGGTGCAAAGACATTTTTGATGAAATATGTTCGGTTTATGGGCACAATGAAATGTCTTTTCCGACAGTTTTTCGTTGGTGTAAGCAATTCAGCTATGGGCTAGGCTCAACAGAAGATGCACCACATGATCGTCGGCCGAAAAGAGCAACATCTGCCAAGATGGTTGCTAGAGTGAAAGAAATAGTTGCTACCGATGCACGATACACCACTAGGCAAATAGCTAGAATGGTTGGCAGCTCATACAATTCTGAAACGGGATTTGAAAATGAGAAAGATCTGTGCTAGATGGATTCCCCATCTGTTGACAGATGAGCAGAAAAAGACACGCGTTCAGTGCGCCAAGAAGTTCCTTAAAAAGTTTTAAAATTACAATGTACGGTCTTTCGCTAATGTCGTCACAGGTGACGAGACATGGGTTCACTTTTTTGAGCCAAAACGAAAGATTCAGAACAAAATATGGACAGCAAAGTATTGCAAAAGACCATGCATTGCAAAGCGGACCATGAGCGTCAAGAAGGTAATGTATGCCATATTCTTTTCAAATCAGGGCCCTGCTATTCAGGTTGCTGTGCCTAAAGGCAAATATGTAAATGCGAAGTTTTACAAGAATAAAGTTCTTCGAAAATTGAAGAAATATTTCAAAGAACGAAGACCCGCAACTGGTTTGGACAATGTCAGATTGCTACATGACAATGCGTCATCGCACAAGGCGTTCATTGTGAAGACTATCTGAAGCAGGAAAAGGTTGTTGAACTCCCTCATCCCCCGTATTCCCCTGACCTTGTCCCGTGTGACTTTTTTGTTCCCGCGGCTGAAAAATACCTTTCTGGTCGAAAATGTGTACAGCGCAAACACCTCAGTTCTGCAATATTCCAGTGCCTTCATAGCATACCTCGAAAAGACTACCAAAATGCATTCAATGATTGGATCAGAAGACTGAAAGTTTGTATATCTGTTAAAGGGGAATACTTTGAGGGGACAAAATAAATTTTTTATCGAAATCTATCACGGAATCATTTTTATGTGCTAAGTTGCATTCATATTTGAACAGTCCTCGTATAAGCCCACCGCTTAGCCTTCCGATCAGGCGAGCTAAAACCCCTGTATTTTCTGGAAAATATTACTGAATTTAGGGTTTTGAAAAAGTAAACCGCTGTAAAGAACACGAAAGTACAAAAAGCTTTTCTAATGCTAAAGTTCATATCAGAGAGAGAGAGAGAGAGAGAGAGAGAGAGAGAGAGAGAGAGAGAGAGAGAGAGAGAGAGAGAGAGAGAGAGAGAGAGTCGTAAAGGAACAATGAAAGCAACACTAAATAGGCTGTAAACACCCCATATCACCCAAAATGTTGAAGGTGCAATTCAGTCAAAAAAAAACGTCATTTGGCAAGATTCTGGCTCTCTGAATGGTTTAGTTACGTTTGTATTATGAACATAAAACGCCAATATAGCACAAAATTAGTGTCACAATAGCATGACCGTGCTACCGATATGCTGCGTTGAATAAAGTTCCGTCAAAGCCCTTGTAATTTCCTTGTTTCCCTGATTTTCCTTCTAATCACAGTCCCCTGCCTAACGGTTATCAGTATACCGGGTTTTGGGTCCGGGCGATGATGTGGGTTTGCATAAAATGAAATGAAATAGCTCTCACATCTCAATGTGCAACAAAATCCGTTTGAAATTGTCGCATTCTAAAAAACTGACCTACACTGTAAAGTTAACGCATAAGAAACGAAAATACTGAATACTTCCATTTAAAACTGTGTGTGAGCCGCAAGAAAGCATGTGCCCTGTTGCAGAAGGGTCTTTAAATTACCTTTTTATTCTCATCTACTGCCGCCGATAAAATTCAGAAAATGCTTTCCTAAGTTTATGATACCGATAGCTCTGTTTTAGAAGCTTAGCAGTAAGAAATTTATTCCGACTATTAAAATCGTCAACATGAGATGGTATTCTAGCGAAACGAATAAGTCGAGAATATATACTCCTTATGAAGGAGAACGGGGGAAATCCCCGTCCATAACGAAAACACGCCTATATAATTTTGACCCCCTTGAACCCCACTTTTACATAGTAAAACTGGGGTTTCCGCAGGAATACCTTATTTTTCTTATTTCTGCTCTAAAATATAGATTGTGGGTACTCGTTAGAACCGCCTCGACAAGGCGGTTCTAACGAGTGCCCACAATCTATATTTTGAGCAGAAATAAGAAAAAAAATACAATTTTTCATCATAAAATTTTCATATTTTCGGCGATAAAGGTTTCAATGTATTTGCATAGGCGTGTTTTCGTAATGTACGAGAACTGTTCAAATATGAATGCAAGTAGATCGTTTTCTAATGCACTAATGCGAAAATCTCCTGGAAATAAATATCCAACGTAGAAAAACATTTTACCTATACATTGATACTAAACCTGTTAAAATCCGTGCACTTTAGCTATGTATATCGTTCGATAAACACTGTCTACTCGTGTATACTAATACAAAACATGGTTGGAAGAAGGTCAGAGAACGCCGTTGAAATACGGTCCTATATTAAGAACCGTTGTATTCTTGGTATACGGTGCAAAGACATTTTTGATGAAATATGTTCGGTTTATGGGCATAATGAAATGTCTTTTTTCGTTGGTGTAAGAAATTCAGCTGTGGGCTAGGCTCAACAAAAGATGCACCACATGATCGTCGGCCGAAAAGAGCAACATCTGCCAAGATGGTTGCTAGAGTGAAAGAAGTAGTTGCTACCGATGCACGATGCACCACTAGGCAAATAGCTAGTATGGTTGGCATCTCATTAGGAGCAGCTCATACAATTCTGAAACGGGATTTGAAAATGAGAAAGCTCTGTGCTAGATGGATTCCCCATCTGTTGACAGATGAGCAGAAAAAGACACGCGTTCAGTGCGCCAAAAAAGTTGCTTAAAAAGTTTCCAAATTACAATGCACGGTCTTTCGCTAATGTCGTCACAGGTGACGAGACATGGGTTCACTTATTTGAGCCAAAACGAAAGATTCAGAACAAAATATGGGCAACAAAGTATTGCAAAAGACCATGCATTGCAAAGCGGACCATGAGCGTCAAGAAGGTAATGTATGCCATATTCTTTTCAAATCAGGGCCCTGCTATTCAGGTTGCTGTCCCTAAAGGCAAATATGTAAATGCGAAGTTTTACAAGAATAAAGTTCTTCGAAAATTGAAGAAATATTTCAAAGAACGAAGACCCGCAACTGGTTTGGCCAATGTCAGATTGCTACATGACAATGCGTCATCGCACAAGGCGTTCATTGTGCAAGACTATCTGAAGCAGGAAAAGGTTGTTGAACTCCCTCACCGCCCCCGTATTCCCCTGACCTTGTCCCGTGTGACTTTTTTTTGTTCCCGCTGCTGAAAAAATACCTTTCTGGTCAAACATTTGTACAGCGCAAACACCTCGGTTCTGCAATATTCCAGTGCCTTCATAGTATACCTCCAAAAGACTACCAAAATGCATTCAATGACTGGATCAGAAGACTGAAAGTTGGTATATCTGTTAAAGGGGAATACTTTGAGAGGACAAAATAAATGTTTCATCGAAATCTATCACGGAATCATTTTTATGTGCTTAGTTGCATTCATATTTGAACAGTCCTCGTAAGAACGAGGAATTTACAATATTAAAGTAAAAATCATTCCGTTTATTGTATAACTTAGATGAAATTATACCATTAGAGACCAACAGATCCAAATCTAAAGAAGGTGCTGCCGTAGCCAAGGAATCGACCCTATTCAGTTTTAGTTCAGTATAATAAATCTTGTCAATTTGCTAAAAAAATGATCAATAATAAGTAAATCATCTAGATATCTAGACGTTGAATTAAAAAAAGAAGTAAAAACAATTTTGAGGAATCGATACAATTAACCCACAGAGACACCAAGGGAAAGAAACACACATATGAAATAATTAGACCTTAATGGAAACACTAACAGTGGAAAGCAAAAAGGACAGTTACTTCCCATACTGGCCAATTGGCTATCCAAAACAAAAATATAAAAGCGATACGAACATTCAAAGACGATCTCTTACAAATATAAACCGCAATAGAAGAACCGCCTTGGAACGGCCAGTATTTTATGCGGCTGCAATCCTCGCCCTCACTTCCATCGTGGTTTAGACAAATAACTTATTCAGTCCGCATGAAGGCTTCCTAACTCATCAGTCCAACATCTCTGAGAACACAGAAAAATCAAACAACCACCGAGATGAAACAATGTTGAGGACTCGATCCAAGAAAACAATGAAATGCTGGAGCAAAAGAAAATCATCAGTTGGACTCCGATTGGCCCGACCAGAGACGGAGCATCAGGTACCAACTAGCATTACATAAAATTAAAATTTAATTTAAAGTAAGCCTTAACGCTGGAATTGTCATAGAATCTGACCTACTGTTATGCAATTAAAGAGGGAAGCAAAGTTATCAACCGTGATTCGGTTAACTACGATGCATGCAGTCTGTCGTAATACGTTAAGGATGTACCCAGTCCATTTATATCTAAGAATGATTTGAAGAAATTTGGCACTGAAGTCATGCAATTATCTATTTTTTTCTGAATTTATATACTAAGACACCATAAAACTTGGGTTCATTTAGACCTTGTTGCGGAAGAAATTTAATGCCAACATTGAATTTTGAACCAAATCGGAATGATGTCTATAAAACTTAGAAAAGTCTTTGTGCAGTTTATGATACCGATAACCCTGATAAAATAGACGTGAAAGCAATGATCAGGACGCACAGCTCCCATCAGAGACACCAAAGGGAAAGAAGCATAAACTTGAAACAACTAGACCCTATTGGAAACATCAATAGCGGAAAGCCACAAAATGGCCAATTGGTTATACAAAACAAAATAATATAAGCGATACACACACTCAAAGACAAACCATAAGAAAATTAACCGCGACAGAAGAACTGCCTTGGAATGGTCAGTAAAACAAATTCCACTTGGGGGCTTAAATCGATTTTACGTGGCCACAATCCTCGCCCTTGTTTCCCTCGCGATTTAAACAAATAATTTGTTCAGTCCGCAAGAAGTTTGGCAGTTAAATTTTGCATGAAACAAACTCATCTACAATAGATAGATGAAAATACAAAAACTGAGGCCTCGGCATCAGAAGAATGTGCTTTATTTAACTGAAATTCTGGGGAAGGGGGGGGGGGGGGTTGAGGGGGGGGGGGGCGGAGGTAACTTTGACTGATCAAACCATCGAAATTGCGACGGAAGTAAGGGCGAGGATTG
Organism: Lucinisca nassula; assembly: GCA_963580285.1. NCBI lineage: Eukaryota > Metazoa > Mollusca > Bivalvia > Lucinida > Lucinidae > Lucinisca > Lucinisca nassula. The sequence goes on from OY757021.1 coordinate 114,743,880, forward strand.
TGGCCACGTAAAATCGATTTAAGCCCCTCAGTGGAAATCTTTCCACTGACCGTTCCAAGGCGGTTCTTCTGTGGCGATTTATTTTTGTTGTTGTTTGTTATTTACTGTGTGTATCACTTGTGTATTTTTATTTTGGATGGCCATATGGCCACTGTGTGGGAAAGTAACTGTCCTTATGGCCTTCCTTTGTTTAGGTTTCCATTATGGTCTGGTCGCTAAATGTTTGTGTTTCTTTCCCTTTAAGTCTTTGATGGGTGGTGTAAGTTAATTATATCGATTCCTGATCTTTGTTTTACTTCTACATTGTCAACATTTAATAAATCATCTAAATATCTAGAAGTCGAGCTATAGGCTCCTGGCCGTTTCTCCTTTAATTTTAAATGATTTCAGGTTGGTATTCAACGGAAAAGGACACCATTAAAAATCAAGAACAGCTCCGCCACAAGGGTTGCGCAATTCGTACCTATTCGAATACTCAAAATTTGTCTAAATAACAAAGTTCCAAATCTTATGTAAATGTTGTCAATCAAAAGGATGAGAACATCACACACTCTCTGACATGACCATAATGTATAATTTGTATGCTCTTCAGAAGTGAAAAAATAATTTCTTACATTATATGCAGGATAGAGGGAATCATCTCTTTGAAATATCCATTCAATTAGATCATTAAGTTTTTCTTTTATAGGAGTATGAGGAACAGTAGTGTAAAGGATGGAAAAATCATCAGTAGACAGACTTGAAATAAGATAATGTCTGGATTTGATTTTATTTTAAACCTCATGATTTTTTTATAGACCAAAACTGATTTCTCCCTGATCTTTCAAAGTCTTTATTAGACTATTTATTAACATGATGTTTGAAGGCAGTTAGACAAGAAGTTAATAATTTGGAAAGTTCAGTGGTTGTGAAATTGCTTAAATTTGCAACTCATCAATTACAGCAGCCTGAGTTTAATCAGAGAGAGAGAGAGAGAGAGAGAGAGAGAGAGAGAGGGAGAATGAAAGAGTGAGCATGAAACCTGTCTCGTAATAAAATAAAAACGGATCTGCAACAAGAGGCGCAAACTTACTTCCCCTCGGAATACCAACAATTTGGCTATAGATTTTATTTCAAAACCTGATAAAGATATTATCCAAAAGGTATGTGAGGGCATAACAAGACCTGACAAGCCTGTGAAAGCACTTCTCAGTGTGAGGTTAGGTAAAATAAATATCTTAGCCTGTGACAGCATTGCAAACATCAAAGGTGCAGCGCAGACTACGCATATACACATTCTGATCAGCACTTCTTTGATCAGTGCTTAAAATGTATTAACCTCTTCAATCTGAAATTTTAAAATTGTAGCCACTTAAATGATCCTAAATATTCGAAGGGGAAAGCTTAAGGAAACAGTGCAGACCCAGATCAGATTATCAGGGCCTACACTGTTTGCCAATCTTGTCTGCGCCTTGTGGACCTATTGCTGGAACGTGAAACAAATTTGATAAACTTTTAGGAAAACTACAACAAGTCTTCAAGGTGTCCATAATTGTAGGATTTTACGGTAGTCTGTGTGGCTGATCAACTGGGTTTGTATCTTACGTGATTATTTTAATGTCTTAACTGGTCATAAACCCTGAATGCTGCTCTTTGACAGAGCTCATTTATTTTTCTGCTGAATAAGATCATGGAAAACTGAATTCTCACCTCATGAAACAGTTCCATAATATTAACATAGTACGGTTTGTCTCTGATGAAGTGTTTCAACAATCTATATATTGCACATTCCAAGTAGATAGAGTCATTTACTGCATCAAGTCCAACATTTTCCTGAAATAAATATGGATATTGTAACTGTCACCATTATTCTCCTCAGCCCAGTTGTTAAAAGCATTGCTACCTTAAAGAGCTTGTTAGTGTTCAAATTATTTAATTGCACAACGAGCCTGTTAGCGACGGAAATGTCATCTGTTCTAGCAAGAACAATATCTAAAGTAGAAGTAAAACAAAGATCAGGAATCGATACAATTAACTTACTCCACCCATCAAAGACACCAAAGGCAAAGATACACAAACATTAAGCGACCAGACCATAATGGAAACCTGAACAAAGGAAGGCCATAAGGACAGTTACTTTCCCACAAAATGGCCATATGGCCATCCAAAATAAAAATACACAAGTGATACACAAATAAGTAACAAACAACACCATAAATAAATCGCCACAGAAGAACCGCCTTGGAACGGTCAGTGGAAAGATTTCCACTGGGAGGCTTAAATCGATTTTACGTGGCCACAATCCTCGCCCTTACTTCCGTCGCGATTTAGACAAATAATTTGTTCAGTCCGCTTGAAGGCCTCCTAACTCATCAGTGCAACATCTCCGTGAACACAAAAAAACCAAAGAACCACAGAGGTGAGACAACGGTGAGGAATCGACAGCAAGAAACCACTGAAATGCTGGAGCAAAAGAAAACCAACAGTTAGACTCCGATGGGCCCGACCAGAGACAGAGCATCAGGCACCAACCAACATTACCTTGAATTAGATCTCTCTAATTCTCAATAAGCCTTTACGTTGGAGCCGTCATAGAATCTGAGGCCTGACCCACCGGCGTGCGATTAAAGAGGGAAGCAAAGTTGCCAACCGTGATTGGGTTAACTACCATGCATGCAGTCTGTCGTATAACATCCATGTTGTACCCAATCTTTTTATATCGAAGAAAGATTTTACGAAATTGGGTGCTGAAGTCATTGCGGTTATATTTTCCTGAATTTATATACTAAGTCACCATAAAATTCGGGTTCCGATAGGCCTTGTTGCAGAAGAGATCTAAGTCCAATATTGAATTTTGAAATTAAATCAGAATGGCGTCTATAAAATTTTGAAAAGGCTTTGCGTAGTTTATGGTACCGATAACCCTGATTAAGGAGTTTAGCCGTTAATAATTTATTACGAGTGTTGAAGTCAGTTACATGACTACACACTCTAGCAAATCGAATTAATTGCGAAATATAAACGCCATAGGATGGCGCACGAGGAACATCACCATCCAAAAAAGGAAAGTAGAAGTAAAACAAAGATCAGGAATTGATACAATTAACTTACTCCACCCATAAAAGACACCAAAGGGAAAGAAATACAAACATTAAGCGACCAGACCATAATGGAAACCTAAACAAAGGAAGGCCATAAGGACAGTTACTTTCCCACAAAATGGCCATATGGCCATCCAAAACCAAAAGACACAAGTGATACACACAGTAAGTAACAAACAACAACACAAATAAATCGCCACAGAAGAGCCGCCTTGGAACGGTCAGTGGAAGATTTCCACTGGGGGGCTTAAATCGATTTTACGTGGCCACAATCCTCGCCCTTACTTCCGCCGCGATTTAGACAAATAATTTGTTCAGTCCGCATGAAGGCCTCCTAACTCATCAGTGCAACATCTCCGTGAACACAGAAATCAAAGAACCACAGAGGTGAGACAACGGTGAGGACTCGACAGCAAGAAACCACTGCAATGCTGGAGCAAAAGAAAACCAACAGTTAGACTCCGATGAGCCCGACCAGAGACAGAGCATCAGGCACCAACCGACATTATCTCTCTAATTTTCAATAAGCCTTTACGTTGGAGCCGTCATAGAATCTGAGGCCTGACCCACCGGCGTGCAATTAAAGAGGGAAGCAAAGTTGCCAACCGTGATTGGGTTAACTACCATGCATGCAGTCAAATTTACAATCTCAAAATCAAAGTCATCGCGTTTATCATAAAGTTTGCACAAAACAAATCCATCTACAATAAATAGATGTAAATCCAAAAACGGGGCCTCGGTATCAGAAGAATTTGCTTTATTCAATTGAAGCTCTGGGGTGTAAGTCTGACTTATCAAACCATCGAAATAGGTATTATCAATATTTAATAAATCATCTAAGTATCTAGAAGTGGAGCTGAAAGCTTCAATAATTTCAGACTGGTTATCAATGGAAAGCGACAACATGAAAAGTAGAAGTAAAACAAAGATCAGGAATCGATACAATTAACTTACTCCACCCATCAAAGACACCAAAGGGAAAGAAATACAAACATTAAGCGACCAGACCATAAGTCTCTTTCATAACAATACAAGAACAGATCAGCCACAAGAGGTGCGCAATTCGTACCCATCGGAATACCCACAATTCGTCTAAATAACTTAGTACCGAATCTAATATAAATATTGTCAAGTAGAAAGGTGAGGGCATCACACACTTTCTGACATGACCAAAGTGTATAATTCTTAGCTCTTTAGAAGTGAAAAATGCATTTCTGACATTACATGCAAGATAGAGAGAATCCTCTCTGTGAAAAGCCCATTCAATTAAATCATTAAGCTTTTCTTTTATAAGATTATGAGGATGTGTAGTGTAAAGAGTGGAAAAATCGTAAGTAGACAGACTTGATCATCGGAGTCTAACTGTTGGGTTTCTTTTGCTCCAGCATTTCAGTGGTTTCTTGCTGTCGAGTCCTCATCGTTGTCTCACCTCTGTGGTTCTTTGATTTTTGTGTTCACGGAGATGTTGCACTGATGAGTTAGGAGGCCTTCATGCGGACTGAATTAATTATTCGTCTAAATCGCGACAGAAGTAAGGGCGAGGATTGTGGCCACGTAAAATCGATTTGGGCCCCCCAGTGGAAGTCTTCCGCTGACCGTTCCGGGGCGGCTCTTCTGTGGCGATTTATTTATGTCGTTGTTTGTTACTTACTGTGTGTGTGTCGCTTGTGTCCTTTGGTTTTGGATGGCCATATGGCCATTTTGTGGGAAAGTAACTGTCCTTATGGCCTTCCTTTGTTTGGGTTTCCATTATGGTCTGGTCGCTTAATGTTTGTATTTCTTTCCCTTTGGTGTCTTTTGTGGGTGGAGTAAGTTAATTGTATCAATTCCTGATCTTTGTTTTACTTCTACTTTGAATCACGAAAATGTCTTGATTTCAATTTATTTAATACCTCATTCGAATTTATATAGACCAAAACAGATTTCTTCCTGATCTTTCAAAGACTTTATCACAATATTTAATCACATGCGTTTTAATAGTAGTAAGACAGGCAGTTAATAATTTAGAAAGTTCAGTGGTAGTGCAAGAGCTAGAATTTGCAATAAACCGTGCTTTATAAGGTCTTTTATGAAGTTTTGGTAACCAGTATAGCGTAGGAAGCTTGTCTTGGCCTTCGTTAACACACACAGCAAACTTGGTGGCTCAATGACAAACATGTTTATCTACTATAGCTCTCTCTTCAGCTAAAGGCTGAAGTTCATAGGCCTTAGTACCACCAAGCTCCTGCTTAAGTGTGTTAACATAGGGGAGCCGTCACACAACGACGACGTTGTTAGCGGCCTTGTCTGCAGGGGCCAAAACAAACTTACAGGGTCACTGATGAGGCTTTATTAGCCGAAACTACGTAGTATGACCTATCTTCTTTCTTATGAATGATGACCCATCTTCTTTCTTATGAATGTTTTCATTGCTCTTAAAGGAACTCATTTTTGATTTTTATTCTTGTGAAACTGCAGATGGTGTTGTGCCGTGTGGCGGCCGTAAAACGTCTGCCCGTACATCAACCATAGTGCAGTTTATATTTTACTTTTGGTCCTTTGAGATCAGCGTGAATATTCTGAGAAATCGGAAATATATTATTGGTTTAGACTCATATTCAAGACAGGTTTTTAATTATTTGGACCCCATTTTGATTTATATCAGTCTTTGAATCGACTGCCTATTCGAAATTCGCAAATTTGCAGTATGTTTCCTCTGGCTTTCTTTGCCGGATCATTACAGGGTCACTGATGAGGCTTTATCAGCCGAAACTACTACCCATCTTCTTTCTTATGAATGATGACCCATCTTCTTTCTTATGAATGTTTTCATTGCTCTTAAAGGAACTCATTTTTGATTTTTATTCTTGTGAAATCCTTATATATTTTTCTGAATTTATATACTAAGTCACCATAAAATTCGGGTTCTTATAGACCTTGTTGCAATGGCGAAATAGTGATCCATGCATGGCAGTTAACCCAATCACGGTTGACAGCTTTGCTTCCCTCTTTTATTGCATGCCGGCGGGTCATGCCTCAGATTCTATGACGGTTCCAGCGTAAAGGCTTACTGAGAATTAGAGAGATCTAATTCAATTTAATGTTGGTTGATTAATGATGCTCTGTCCCTGGTTGGGCCCATCGGAGTCTAACTGTTGGTTTTCTTTTGCTCCGGTTTTTCAGTGGTTTCTTGCTGTCGAGTCCTCACCGTTGTTTCATCGCTGTTTGAAGTTTTTGTTTTTATTTTCAGCTCCGACGGCAATCTATTTCATCCGAACAGGACATATTGAGCATTTTTGGTAAAGAGTCACCATAGGAACATTCAAGTGAAATAATTTTATGATACATACACTGGTTAAGAAGAAGTATGTTTTTCTACTTTTAGATCTGATCTATTTTTAGATCACCCGAGTGGAAGAGTTTGAGCAATTTTTGAAGAAGGTCACTCAATAAACATTCACAATATGTCAATTGTTTAATGAGGAGAAGCAGTTTGAAGCGTTCATCTAATTTTAGCTCTGACGGCCATCTTGTTAATCAAAGGCATTTAGCCAACTTTGGGTCATCCAAGGATTAATCCTGTGAAGTTATTACAAAATCCAACCACTGGTTAAGGAAGAGCAGTCATTTAAGAGTTTGTCTAATTTTAGCGCTGGCAGCCATTTTGTTTATCCGAGCGAAACGTTTTGATCAATTTTGGTAGAGGATCTTCCAAGTAAAATTAACGTGAAATTATTTCTACATCCATCCATTGGTTAAGAAGATGAAGTCGCCTAAAGGTTTTTCTTTCTTTTTTGTTTTTAGCTCTGACAGCCATCTTATTATTCTGAGCGGAACCATTAAGGCTATTTTGGTAGAGGGTAAAAGAGAAGTAAAACAAAGATCAGGAATCGATACAATTAACTTACTCCACCCATCAAAGACACCAAAGGGATAGAAACACACACATTAAGCGACCAGACCATAATGGAAACCCAAACAAAGGAAGGCCATAAGGACAGTCACTTTCCCACAAAATGGCCATATGGCCATCCAAAATAAAAAGACACAAGTGATACACACAGTAAATAACAAACAACAACATATATAAACCGCCACAGAAGAACCGCATTGGAACGGTCAGTTGAAAGATTTCCACTGGGGGGGGGGGGGGGGGCTTAAATCGATTTTACCCCAAAATCATTCCTGTAAAATAGTTTTAAAATCTGTTCACCGGTTTAGGGTGTAGAAGGCTTTTACGTAAATTGTTGACAGACGAGTAGACATTTAATGGTTTTTCTATTTTTAGCTCTGGTGACCATTTTGTTCATCAGAGCGACCATTTTGAGCAATTTTGGTAGTGGGTCACCCAAGAACCATTCCTGAGAAATGCCTTCGAAATCCATCCATTGGTTAAGGAGAGGAAGTCATTTAAAGGTTTTTTCTATTATTAGCTCTGACAGCCATCTTTTCAGCAATGTTTGTAGAAGGTCATCCAAGGAACATGCCTATAAAACTATTTCAAACTCCATTTACAGATTGAGTAGAAGCTGTCTTTAAATTAAATTGTTGTCAGACGAGAAGACATTTCAAGGGTTCTAATCTATTTTAAATATAGCGGCCATTTTATTCATCCGAGCAGAACGGTTTGAGCAATTTTGGTAGAGGGCCATCCAAGGAATAGTCCTATGAAACTATGTGAAAATCCATCTACAAGTTCAGGAGAAGTCGTTTAAAGGTTTTTTTTTTTTCTGGCGGCCATCTTGCTGTTCATCCGAGCGGAACCATTTAGGCAATTTATGAATTTCGTTCACCGGTTCAAAACATTGTTGGCAGAAAAAAAGTTTAAAGGTGTTCTTTTTCTATTTTTAGCTCTGGTGACCAAGTCGTTCTGCCGAGCGGAACGGTTGAAACAATTTTGGTAGAGGATCAAAAATGTCATCTTGTTCATATGATCGTTCCGCTCATACGGTTTGTGATATTGTGTTAGAGTGTCACCCGAAGAATATTCCTGTGAAATAATTTTAAAATTGGACCAGTGGCCAAGGAGGAGACGGCGTTTTATTTTTTTTGTTTTGTTTTAATATTTTAGATCTGGCGGCCACCTTGTGTAACGGAGCGGAACCATTCAGGCAATTTTGTTAGAGGGTCACCCAAGCAACATTCCTGTAAAATTGTTTCAAAATCCATTTAGGAGGAGATGTCTTTTAAGTAAACTTTTGACAAACATCGACACGAGATGGACGACGGACATCGAGCGGTCACAAAATCTTACCATGAGCCTTTGGCTCAGGTGAGCTTACTAGTAAAAAAGGTCACTCAAGACTTTATGTGACCTTCCAAGGAGCAACTTCTTTCCTTAATACATGTTGTTCTGAATGGTATATCACCCCTTACACACAGCAGAAGTCTATTTCAAAATTGAGGGGTGTCAGCTCAGTTACTTTTTAAAATTCATTTTAAAAATTGAGGAACATTCTGTTAAATATGTTCTATAAAAGGGTTATCCTTTGGAAGCAAAGGATACACCACAGAACTGAAAAATAAGGAGTGTGCATGTTTTCTGGGCCAGACTAGCTAGTTTCGGCCAATTAGGCCTCATCAGTGACCCTCAGATATTTTCAAACTTCCACAATGGAATCAATGATCCCAAAGGACAAGAAAATATAATCTACACTATGATGTAGGGCAGGGAGACGTTTTACCGCCGCCACACATTCCCACACACCAGCTGTAGTGAAGTTAAATATGTTCTATAAAAGGGTTATCCTTTGGAAGCAAAGAATACACCACAGAACTGAAAAATATGGAGTGTGCATGTTTTCTGGGCCAGACTAGCTAGTTTCGGCCAATTAGGCCTCATCAGTGACCCTCAGATATTTTCAATCTTCCACAATGGAATCAATGATCCCAAAGGACAAGAAAATATAATCTACACTATATTTTCAAACTTCCACAATGTTAAGACATTGTGAAGATCCTGATCAGATACCACATTCTCAGTGTCTGATCTTGGCCTGCGCTGTTTAACAATGACCCGTTTTAAGGCTTCCCATATAAATTAGGTTAAAGAATAGACCTGAATTGATAAGACATACAAATTGTTTTAGTAAAAAATCGCTGAAACTTAAAGGTAAATCCAAAGCCCCAGAAGTAGAAGAATGCTAAAAGAGTAGAAGGCAATTCAGATGATAAGACAGTGTTGTTGTTGTTGTGGGTTTGTCTGTAGTTTCGACTGTCATATACTGTCATAAATCTAAAATACCAAAGTCCACAGTCTTAGCCGAATATTGGAAACATGTTGAGGTCTAATGAGGAGACATTTATCTCGTATTCAATTATATGATAAGTACAATTACCTACACAATATTGTGCCTAAAATAGCTTGATGCAGCGCAAATAGGACAGACCCTGACGAGACACCACCTTCTGTGGCGTCTTATTTTGGTCTACAATGTTTGCTCAGGACTGTTTTTCCGAATACACATGGTGTGTGTGTGTGTGTGTGTGTGTGTGTGAATTCGGATTTAACGTCGCTTTCAACAATTTTTCAGTCATATCACGACGGTGTCTGGTTGCGACAGGGAGCACAATGCTCACGTTTATGGTGCTGCCTCACTGAAGTATCATGTCCCAGACACATTACATGGTACCACACCCAGTCACATTATCCTGATACTGGATCGACCAGTCCTAGCTCTACCCCGTAAATCTGAATGCCAAGCGAGGAGCAGCTAGTACCATTTTTAACGACTTTGGTATGTCGCGGCCCGGGATCGATCCCGAGACCTCCCGTTCCCCGGAGCGGACACTCTACCAACTGAGCTATCGGGGCCGGTCGAATACACATGGTAAAGTATAACAGTCGATAAGAGTCAAGACAAAGCCAGAAAGGTTAAAGTATGACCAAATCTTCAGTGATTACCTACCGATTATCAAACAGAATGACAGCACTGATAATCTGTAATCTTTACAGCTCTGATTAGCCAGACTTCAACTTGACTTGGTCAGAAATAACTTACCATAGTTCTCAAAAAGGTGGAATACTGACTATAAGTTTATTTTTTTTTCTCCATTTAAATCATGTTGTGAGTACTTGCCTCAGTGATGAGATTCAAAACAATGCCCATAACATACGTTTCTGACAAGAAATATAGATATGTATCTCTTAATTATCCACTTTACGTCTTCCTATCCGGGGCTATGTTAAACCCTGATTAGACTACAAAGAGCAATCTGGTCACCCTCTTAATTAGTACTCATTCCACTAGCATATTGTCATGCAATGACATAGGGGCTCTTACATGAGTGTTCATGTATTATTAAATTTATCAAACTCTTTGAGGAAAAGGGATAAAATGCTCGGGCCGAGCATTTTATTCCTTTTCCTCAAAGAGTTTAATAAATTCAATAATACATGAACACGAATGCAAGATTCTATTTATCATATGACAGTTAAAACGAATTTTATTCACGATTGTTTGATAAAAATGTCAATATTCCGTCATTAGTAAACGCGACGTCGTTAAGGACGTCATACATGTAACGTTATGGGGCGTATCTAATTAATTAGCATTTTTAATCAACTAGTGGATTATCGAATTTATTACATGAAGTTATAACACTCTCAGACGCGACGTCATATGATAAAAATATAAATCAACCCTAAATTATAGTCTGGAATACGACATTTGCAATGCTTTAATAAGCCACACCGATACTTTTTCAGGAAATTTAGAGTGCTAGAGTTTGCGGTCAACCGAAGTTGCAAGAGTGTTAAAAGACCACTCTAACAAAGACCACTCAAACATTGCCATTATTATGATTTTATGAAAAGGAGAAACAAATTGGTGAAATGTGTTTATTAAAGAACTTCTTTTGTCTTAATATCTATGCTTATTCGGCCACCTTTGGACATTTCTCAAGTCAGCATAAGGAGCATATTGTTACGACTAACACGTCTTAAAAGAATGGAATTTTAGGGCGTGTTTGTATGATCAGAATGAAGTGTCTTATCAAACTGTGTTCTTATTATGGCAACAAGTATGGCTTTTACAAAAAGCTAGGTCTACGCTTAGCACATATTAAATGCGAATGTCTAGTGTTGTATTCCAGAAATGTGTTTTATACAATTAACTGTCTTTAGAAATATTCTAATTGCAAGTATGTACCCAGGATCATGGCGAATGAAGTATAACGTACGAAATGTCAAAGTTGTAAACGCTGTAATTTTGTCAAAAGGTACTTTTTATCTTTAAAAAGGTACGTATGCAACTTCAACATGCTTGTTACATCTGGTCAAACGGAATGCTTGAAAACTGCTGCAGAAGTTAGGTAGACAACTTCCCTTCACTATATAGAAGATTAATTGAAAATTAACCAAAAAGTTTAGCTAGCAAACAGGCATGTTTTTTTCCAGCTTACCAGAGCCAAAGGCTCTTGGAGAGTGTATACGATAGGTAGTGGTCCGTCGTGCCCGAGAATTTGTAGATGCATATTTTGTATTAGCCTGTATAAATATGACAGCTAATATGGACTTGCACAAATGTGACAGCAATTCTTGTTTACGGCCGCATTTTCTTCTTGTAAAGCTTATACTTGTTGTTGCATCAATACAAAGGTCAACATGTATTGTTGGTAACTAATGGCTGTACTTCCGTGTTAAACGCTATGTCTATAATGTCTACGTCCATGGGCGTATACAAATACGTTGTTTACAACCATCTGAGTATTAACAGTAGCTTGTATATGAAATTCATTGTAGCTCACCTTTTTATACCAGCAAGGTTTGCCTCTCCGAGTGTATGACTTGTCCACGATGTCATCAGCCACAAGTAAAAATGCTTGAAACTGAAAAATAATGGAATATAACAAACCGCCTTATATCTATATATTGTCTTAACACTTATCATTATCCTAGTAACTATTACTTTTCAACATTATATCACCATTTAATACATATTTAACCCGTTTTTGACAGAAAATAGACCCAAAGGGTTAACACAGGCAACCATTTGCACAGGCCCAGATCATACACCACAGAACTCAATGTATGATCAAAGCTTTCACAACCGCAAAAAGTTCAAAGGTTTTCTAAATAAATCTATTTCAAACACCTCATCTGACATTCAAAGAACTAAAATGTGTATGAAATTCAAATAAAAGTACGATTTACTATCCAATATGACTGCTGGTGTGTGGGAATGTGTGGCGGCGGTAAAACGTCTCCCTGCCCTACATCATAGTGTAGATTATATTTTCTTGTCCTTTGGGATCATTAATTCCATTGTGGAATTTTGAAAATATCTGAGGGTCACTGATGAGGCCTAATTGGCCGAAACTAGCTAGTCTGGCCCAGAAAACATGTACACTCCATATTTTTCACTTCTGTGGTGTATTCCTTGCTTCCAAAGGATAACCCTTTTATAGAACATATTTAACTTCACTACAGCTGGTGTGTGGGAATGTGTGGCGGCGGTTAAACGCCTCCCTGCCCTACATCATAGTGTAGATTATATATTCTTGTCCTTTGGGATCATTGATTCCATTGTGGAATTTTGAAAATATCTGAGGGTCACTGATGAGGCCTAATTGGCCGAAACTAGCTAGTCTGGCCCAGAAAACATGTACACTCCATATTTTTCACTTCTGTGGTGTAATCCTTGATTCCAAAGGATAACCCTTTTATAGAACATATTTTATGTTCTCGTAGGTATTACACTGATGAGCCTGGCCCCCGTCCATCGTGGCTTGAAGATATCGATGGACTGCATGATGCTTCCACGCAGAGCTGAAACCAATACGCGTACGAGTACTGGTAAACCGTTTAGCGGATCTAAGCCTGCCCAGGCCAAGCGGTGCAAGTCGGACCGTCCATGCTTATAAACCCTATTGGTTTCATTGGTCGGCAGGGCTTGAGATGTCATTTAATCTCAATGTCGGGTGAAAGTCCCACAAAATTCGAAGCAACGTCTCCAAAATGACCTTTACAGTGTTGATGGGGACGTTAAACTTCAAATCAAACAAACAAACAAAACACTAATGAGCTAGAAATCTTTCATGCGGAATGAACAAATTATATGGGCCCCGTCAAGCGATTTTGGTACTTATCGCCTATGCGAGCAGCGAAGGTTTAGGCGAGCCTGCGCATCCGCGCAGTCTCGCCAGAACCTTCGCGCCTGCGCATCCGCGCAGTCTCGCCAGAACCTTCGCTGCTCGCTCATACAAGCAGTGAATCAAGAGGAACCTTCAGACAGAAAGCCATATCCCCGTCCCCTCTGAATGGCTGTGCATGAGCAGTTAAAATTTGTCATGACGGAATGCTCGAAGACACAAATTCGCTTGGCAGGGCTCATTTGTCTAAACTACGACAGAACGAAAGGCAAAGACTGTGGCCACCCAAAAAAGATTTAAGTCCCCAGGAAAATATTTATACTGACCGTTTCAAGGGCAGTTCTTATGTCGTTGTGTATTATTGTTATAGTTCGTATTCTCATGTGTGTATTAATCATATCTTATTTTCTTGCACACCAGACAAGGAAATCCGTGATTTTACCCTGGGATAGAAATTTATGTTCTGACCCTGGTGTTCCGATCCAAAATCGAATATAATCGCGTGTTTGATAAATGCACTGGTTGATTACGACCTCGTATGCGCTATCGTTAAGGTTGACGTCACAGCAACGTCACTAAACATTCCTGCAGTGTCAACACAATATGGCGGACGTTGGTAACCGAAGTGACTGCAGCATTAAAAATCCGCTTTAAGAAATGTAAGGTATGCAAGAAAAAGAATCCAATATGGGTGTGAGGGGTTGATAGAAAAATCCGTCCCTCGGGATCACTGTCCGGCATCACTCGGCAAGCCTCGTGATGCCCGACAGTGTCCCTCGGGACGGATTTTTCCATCCACCCCTCACACCCATATAAGATTCTTATAATATTAGATAGCCGTTTGTCCATTCTGTGGGAAATTCTAACACAGCGCGCCTATATAGGCAATGGAAAATAACTGTGTTTTATTCTACAACAAATCACGGCAAGGAAGAGAGTGACGAGTGACGTCATTAAAACTTGCAAATTTTTGACGTCAATAGTCGATTTCCTTGACGTTAGACGGTGTAACGTTATTTTCTCGCACTGAAAACATTAGAATAGGATATAAATGCATGTGTTTCAGTCGATAATTTTAGCGGGATTTCTTCTAACAATCTCGAAAAGTTGTGATATTTTGAAGGAAACAACAGCATTATTGCCGATTTTCAGCCTGTTAGAATCGAAAAAGATCAGCTCTAGTTTGTGATTTGTTGAGTAATAAATCACAGTTTGTCAGTCAGTTGTAAGTAGACAAATCACGCGCGCTACAAGCTCGTGATATGATCAACTTTACAGCTGACCTCCAAACTGTGATTTATTTCTCAAGAAATCACAGTTAGAGCTGATCTATTTCTTAAATAACTGTCGTTTTTGCTTTCCGCCTATGGCTTTATTTATTACAGTAATATTAAGATTGTTTCCCTTTTACGTCTTGGATGGGAAATGTGTGGTAATTGTGTCGTTTGGGTTAAACATATTTTATTCAATAAGGTCAAAAAATAATAGAACATGCAAGCAAAGTTAAATGCATACAAAGGATCAGAACGAACGTAAGGCTTATATAGTTCCTTTCCTTACAAGACTAGTGACAACGTATTGTTAACGGCGGTATACAGTCGTGAATGTAAATTTACTTCACAATTTGAGCATCGGAATATTTAAAGTAGAAGTAAAACAAAGATCAGGAATTGATACAATTAATTTACTCCACCCATAAAAGACACCAAAGGGAAAGAAATACAAACATTAAGCGACCAGACCATAATGGAAACCTAAACAAAGGAAGGCCATAAGGACAGTTACTTTCCCACAAAATGGCCATATGGCCATCCAAAATTAAAAGGCACAAGTGATACACACAGAAAGTAACAAACAACAACATAAATAAATCGCAACAGAAGAGCCGCCTTGGAACGGTCAGTGGAAGATTTCCACTGGGGGGCTTAAATCGATTTTACGTGGCCTTAAACCTGAATTAAGTATACAGAATAATGACATTGAAATTAAGAAACAAAAAATCCTACAAACAGAAGGAGATAAATGATAATAATAATTTTGAAAATAAACAAATAATAATAAGGATTAGTGACACTTTGAAACGATACAATATATTCAGAGAAAAAATCAAGCTGGTGGGGAGGAGGAGGTATCGATGCAGGGCCTCTAACTGTCCAATTTAAAAGTCTGTAAGGTTTGTTTTCATCGCGTGTTGTGAATTATAATGGACTGTATTGTGTAGGTTTGGTTTACTTCTACTTTGTCATGACTTTAATGATCAGAATATAACAAGCAGAAAAGTAATAGAAAACTAGAAAAGGTTTTAGAGGAAAACAATGTCTCCTTACCATAAATATATCTTAAACACCCATTTGTCTTTAATAACTTGGTTAAAGTCACTAAAATGTAACTTGCAAACAAGCCATTTTTGGCCAAAAACTGACAGTTTTCGCGGGAGCCTTTACCTTAAATAAAAACAGTCATTAAAAAGCTCAGATTTGGTAGACTGTAATTAAATATTGTACCGATTTTGACTAACATTTATAAATTCTTAAATGATATAGGTTTCAGATATGCCTTTTTTTGGCCCCAAAAGAACAGGTTTCGGGAGACCTTGGCCTTAAGAGTGCAGACAAGCCATTTTTGGCCAAAAACTGACTGTTTTGGTGGCCTGTGACCTTGATAAAAAGGGTAAAGGTCACTAAAATCTAATCAAATCTGCGGTATGTCGTATAGTATATTGTACCAAGTTTGAATGAAATTAATCAATTTGTTTATGGGAAATGGTGCAGACATGCCTTTTTTGTCACATAATCGTCCTTTCTGGGGGGCCTATGGCCTTGAAAAAAGGTCAATGTCACCAAAATATAATCAAATCTGCGTCATGTTGTAATGATATATTGTACCAAGTTTCACTAAAATTAATCAATTCATTAATGAGATAGAGTGCAGACAAACCATTTTTGGCCCAAAAATGACTGATTTTGGGGTTCCGTGACCTTGAAAAAAAGATCAAGGTCACCAAAATATAATCAAATCTGCGGTTTGCTGTAATGATATATAGTACAAGTTTGATGATAATCAATCAATTCGTAAATTAGATAGAGTGCAGAAAAGACATTTTTGGCACAAAAATGACTGTTTTTGGGTCGCTGTGACCTTGAAAATGAGGTAAAAAGGTCACCAAAATCTAAACAAATTTGCTGTTTGTTGTAATGATATATTGTACCAAGGTTGACTAAAATTAATCAATTCGTAAATGATATAGAGTGCAGACAAGACTTTTTTGCCCAAAATGACTGTTTTTGGGTCGATGTGACCTTGAAAATGAGGTCAAGGTCAACAAAATCTAATAAAATATGCGGTATGTTGTATTGATATACTGTGCAAAGTTTGACTAAAATTAATCAATTTATTACTGAGATAGTGTGCAGGCAAGCCATTTTGGCCCAGTAATGGGTTTATGGGTCGCTGTGACCTTGAAAATGAGGTCAAGGTCACCAAAATCTAATCAAATCTGCGATATGTTGTAATGATATATTGTACCAAGTTTGACAAAAAATAATCCATTCGTTAATAAGATGGTGTGCAGACAAGCCATTTTGACCTTGAAAATGAGGCCAACGTCATCAAAATCTAATCAAATCTGCGGTATGTTGTAATGCTATATTATGGAACAGTATTAAGGTAAAAACTCAATTATGCAATATGCAATTACAATATGAATTGTTGAAACCGCACTTTGCATTATGAACCTTTCCATATCTTACTACTTTATTCGAATATGCAACATGCACATTCTAATTTGAGACCTTTGTATTTAAATATGGCATTTGGACGTCCTATTTTGCATTACTCAGTTTCGATTCTGCTGTGGTTAGACGGGGTACCAGTCATTGAGGTGACGGTAACGTTCGGTAATGTTCGTGGATTTGCCGTATTTTTTCCGATGACAAGCGTCCGTTTGAGAAGATCGCATTCGCTTTTCCAGGGGCCAAATTCAAGCCAGCAGCGATAAATTTTATCCAGCTATTTAATAATTCGGATATTTACAATAATGTGTACGCTTGCATCTTTAAAATAAATTTTACAGGGCGGTTCCTTATTTATATATTTATGAGAAACAGGATTTTTATTTAAAAGTTAATACTTGTTTGACGAAGGGGAAAATACTCTATCGTTGAACATTTACTAAAATAAATTACCATGAGGGATTAGTTTGTGCCTAATCCGTGGATTTGAAATGAGCAATAATTGTTAAAATTGATTAATTCATACAATTTTCATAAATCTGATCCTTCTGAGGTGTTACTTATAAAGATATTATTTACTAATTGCAACCTCACTCAAAACTCAAATGTTTGGATATTATAGAAGTACAGCTAATAGCCGGGCGAATGTCTCTCTGTTCACCGGCAACGGTTAATAGGGGTACCACCGAATGGCTACGGTATAGAGCCACCATAAATTCATTCCCTGGGACCTCACCAGCTGCTCAGACGGGGGAAATTGGAAAACAACAACTAGTTCCCCAATTCTGATGTAAATACGTCATCCATTAAAATGAACAGTACTTACTCATTTTCAACCCCGACCCACAACCATAGAAAAGCACCTGTGGTCACAATGACTGCTGTCCTATTCATATGTCCGTCTGTCTGTCTTCATAAGTATAGCTTTCATCCAACAGAATTACAACGCGAAAATATTAGCTGGTCGTCTGTCAGTTCGTCCGTCCGTCTGTCTTCAGCCAGCAAAACCTTGCTGAGCTAGTGTCGCGACTGTCTTACCAGCCTACTACATATTTCTTCAAGTTCTACGCGTAACGATTTGGCAAATGGAGTGGCTGAATCCAAAACCATTTTGTACTTACATACATTTCCATGTATTAGATTTACACCAAAGTTTTTTTTTCTTCTTGTTTTATTACAGTTAGACCGCGTACAGCGTACCCAGGTTTATGTATGAATTGTATGATTTGAGGTTTAACGTCCCCATCAACACTGTAAAGGTCATTTTGGAGACGTTGCTTCCAATTTTGTGGGACTTTTACCCGACATTGAGATGAAATGACATCTCAAGCCCTGTCGCCCAATGAAACTAATAGGGTTTATTAGCATGGACGGTCCGCCTCGCACCGCGGTTCCTGGACAGGCTTAGATCCTCTACGCGGTTTACCAGTACTAGTGTGCGGGCCGGATTCAGCTCTGCGTGGAAGCATCATGCAGCCCATATATTTCTTCAAGCCCCAATGAGCGGGGGCTCCTGGCGGAACTTAACGACATTATTTATTTATTGATTTACTTATTATTAAAGTTTACAGAATCTAGAAAAAAAAAAAAACAAAAAAACATTAGATTTGTACATTTTACCGCCGGAAAATACAACAACAAAAATTGTACGATGAAAAGTCGTGATGATATTTTTCTGACTGTTGCTTAAAATATACATTTTTGGTACACGTATGGAAGCGCCTCTTCGATGCGGTTTTAACGAGTACCCACAATCTATATTTTGGAGTAGAAATGAGAAAAATAATGTTGTGGTGGGATGCGCTTGGTATGTGAGTGCGTTTTTAGTTTTACGTCTCGACAACAGCTAAGGTCATTGGAGATGGGACTTGGGTTTAAAGACTCATCTGAAATTCTGGAGAAGCCGGGGTCGATCCTGCGATCCCTGGTTAATGAGGCGAGTAGCATAACCACTACACCACAGAGGCTTCCAGCGCTTGCTATGTTACATTGTAGCAGGTGTGGGTTTTCCACCTGCACTCCGGTATGAAAGAATTTGCTGCGCGTTGTGTTTTTCTCAAAAAAGTGGAAACCTTTGCGTTTTGTCACTTGAAGCCAAAAATCTAGTATAAAAAGTCAGATAGTTTTCTATTTTCTTATAAATTAATGAATGCATTTAACACAAACAGTTACGAACATCTATATAAACATGTGACAAAACAAACAGGGAATCAGACCCCCGGCCATCGGGGCTTGAAGAAATAGATGGGCTGCATGAACTGAAACCGACCCGCACACAAGTACTGGTAAACCGCTTAGAGGATCTAAGTCTACCGAGCCAAAGCGGTGCTTACAAACCCTATTGGTTTCGTTGGGCGACAGGGCTTTGAGATGTCATTTGTTTGTTTGATTTGAGGTTTAACGTCCCCGTCAACACTGTAAAGGTCATTTTGGAGACGTTGCTTCCAATTATGTGGGACTTTTACCCGACATTGAGATGAAATGACATCTCAAGCCCTGTCGCCCAATGAAACCAATAGGGTTTATTAGCATGGACGGTCCGCCTCGCACCGCGGTTCCTGGACAGGCTTAGATCCTCTAAGCGGTTTACCAGTACTAGTGTGCGGGCCGGATTCAGCTCTACGTGGAAGCATCATGCAGCCCATATATTTCTTCAAGCCCCTATGGGCGGGGTCATTTCATCTCAGTGTCGGGTAAAAGTCCCACAATAACGGGCCTCCGTGGCCTAAATGATAAGAGCGCTGACTCTTAGTCATTAGGTCTCTCACCGCCGTGGGTTTGAGCCTCGCTCGGTTCACGTGTGAGACGCTATGTTCTGCAACGGAAGGTCAGGTGTTTTTTCTCCGGGTAATCCGGTTTTCGCCCACCTTTGATTAACGATCGGCTCGATATGAGTGAAATAATATTGAAAGGGCCGTAAACCACCACCCCCCCCCCAAAAGAAAGTCCCACAAAAGTGGAAGCAACGTCTCCAATACTGTGTTGACGGTGACGTAAAACATCAAATCAAACGACAGAACCAAAATGCCTAGTTTTAGAATTCCGTTGGATATGCCCTAAATCAGGAATTAATGTTAGAGGGAACGTAAGTCTTTTCTCATCTGAAAGGATTTTTACAAAAGAGAGTTACATCTACGTTTGCTTTCAGGTGATCATAATGGAGCAGTCTCGCAAAGGTCTACATGACATTGGACAGGAGCCTTGCTGTGTCATACAAAATTATTATAAGTATTTACAACAAATTTATATTTTAGAGGTGCAATGGCCTGAACACATTTGCGATATATTTAGATAAAACTTGGACACAAAACAAACACAGCAAAGCTGATTCCTGGTCTGACATATAAAATAAAAATTATGTGTAAATGATTTTATCGGGAAGGGTGTAGTGTCCCCAAATCGTCCGTTTTATGCCATAAATATAGTTCTCTCGTTTCTTTCACTCCTCCGTGTCACCAATACGCTTGCAGATCTTTTTTGGTATCTGCCGAATACAGGCGGACGTTTACGGAAAAACGATCACAGCGCCACTTAACGAGAATAATGGGAACTAGAAGAAGCAGAAGCGGAATTTCAAGTTGCAAAATAGGACGAGAAACAGAAAGAAAACTAATCAAATTCCAAAAGCAGACTACAAAAATGAATATCATAATGCAGTCTTGCACAATAGTAACTGAATATAGCATAACAGAATATCAAAATTGCATATTGCAATCTCAATGTTGCATAATTGAGTTTTTACCTAAATCCTGTGTACCAAGTTGACAAAAATTAATCAATTCGTTAATGGGATAGAGTGCAGAAAAGCAATTTTTAGCCCAAAAATAACTGTTTTTGGGTCGCTGTGACCTAGAAAATAAGGTCAAGGTCACAAAAATCTAATCTAATCTGCGGTATGTCGTAATGATATATTGTACCAAGTCTGACAAAAATTAATCGATTCGTTAATGAGTGCAGACAAGTCATTTTGACATTAAAAATGAGGTCAAGGTCACCAAAATCAAATCAAAATCTGCGGTATGTTGTAATGATATATTGTACCAAGTCTGACAAAAATAAATCGATTCGTTAATGAGATAGAGTGCAGACAAGCCATTGTGACATTGAAAATGAGGTCAAGGTCACCAAAATCTAATCACATCTGCGGTATGTTGTAATGATATATTGTACCAAGATTGATGAGAAAATCAATCAATTCGTAAATTAGAAAGAGTGCAGACAAGTCATTTTTGGCCCAAAAACGACTGTTCTTGGGTCGCAGTGACCTAGAAAATGAGGTTAAAAGGTCACCAAAATCTAATCAAATTTGCGGTATGTTGTAATGATATATTGTACCAAGGTTGACTAAAATTAATCAATTCGTTAATGAGATAGAGTGCAGACAAGCCTTTTTTGGCCCACAATGACAGTTTTTCGGTCGCTGTTACCTTGAAAATGAGGTCAAGCTCGCCAAAATGTATATTAAAATCTGCGGTATATTGTATTGATATACTGTACAAAGTTTGACTAAAATTAATTAATTTGTTACTGATATAGAGTGAAGACAAGCCATTTTTTGCCCAGTAATGAGTTTTTGGGTCGCTGTGACCTTGAAAATGAGGTCAAGGTCACCAAAATCTAATCAAATCTGCGGTATGTTGTAATGATATATTGTACCAAGTTTGACAAAAAATAATCAATTCGTTATGCATTATGAGATGGAGTGCAGACAAGCCATTTTGACCTTGAAAATGAGGTCAAGGTCACCCAAATCTAATCAAATCTGCGGTATGTTGTAATGATATATTGTACCAAGTTTGACTGAAATTAATTAATTCGTTAATGAGATAGAGTGCAGACAATGTATTTTTTTTTGGCCAAACAATGACTGTTTTGGGGTAGCTGTGACCTTGAAAATGAGATTAAGGTCACATATATCTATCAAATCTGCAGTATGTTGTAATGATATATTGTACCAAGTTTGACTAAAATTGATCAATTCTTTAATGAGATAGAGTGCATACAAGCCTTTTTTATGGCCCAAAATGACAGTTTTTGGGTCGCTGTGACCTTGTCCCTCGTCCTAGTGATGTGTCTATGCAAGTTAGGTAAAAATCCATCCATAGGTTCAGGAAATATAGTGCTTTAAACAAGATAAGCCGACGCTGACGCCGACGCAAAAGGGATCCGCACCAAAAACTATATTACTAAGTGTTGAGAGAGAGAGAGAGAGAGAGAGAGAGACAGAGAGAGAGAGAGAGAGAGAGAGAGAGAGAGAGAGAGAGAGAGAGAGAGAGAGAGAGAGCACTTTTACTGTCAAAATCAAAATGACTAAGCATTTTATTCATGTATAAAGATATTAGATAAAATGGAAGTGAAGACAATGATCAGGAATAGACACAATTAACCTACAGTCTCCATAAGAGACACCAAAGGGGAAAGAACAACAAACACGAAGCAACTAGACCCTAATGGAGACATCAATAGTGGAAAGCCAAACGGACAGTTACTTTCCCATAAAATGGCGAATTAGCTATCCAAAACAAAACATATATGCGATTCAAAAATTAAAAAACAAACCATAAGAAAAATAAACCGCGTCAGACGAACCGCCTTAAACGGTCGGTGAAACGATTTCCCCCCCGGGGGGGGGGGGGGGGGACAGGGGAGCTTAAAACGATTTTACACCCTTGCAATCCTCGCCCTTACTTCGTCGTGATTAAGACAAATTATATGTTCAGTGAAGGCCTCCTAACTGCTCAGTGCAACATCTCCGAGAACACAAAAATCAAAACACCGGTCACTTTCCATTGAAATCAAAAATCGTTTGATTGACTATTCCAAATGATATTCAGGGGTTAGAGCGCTGACTCTTAATCATTAGGTCTCTCACCGCTGTGGTCGCGCGGGTCACATGTGAGACGCCAAGTTCTGCAACGGAAGGTCAGGTGTTTTTCCCCCGAGTGCTCCGGTTTTCGCCCACCTCTGATTAACGATCAGCTCGATATGAGTGAAATAATCTTGAAAGGGCCCTAAATCTAAACCAAAAAAAAAAAAAAAAAAATCCAAATGATATTCTATCTGTGGTTTGGCCTTGGTAGCAGCCTATTCTGTTCAAATCATTCATGGTCTACTTAATGGAAAACGAGTATATATGGTGCAATATTAATGACATACAAATGATCTGTGTTACCTTATGGTAGTCAGATGTGTTTTTATTTTCGAAAATTATGTTATGTATAGGAATTTATTTCTCTGATCCCCACTTTCATCCCACTGGGTAACCAATAATTCTATTAATATCTTGTTATAGAATATTCTGGAAATGAGTCATATATTTGAAAACATCTTGTTTACAAGGAAAAGTACTTTGGAACCTTCCAGAAAGTTCAGGTTTGCATTATTTATAGACAATTACCTAATCTTATTCCACAGCCCTCTGGAATGTTCTAGAGAAATCTTAGGGTCTATAAAAGAGCTTGATTTTCCTCTTTGAGTCATTTTTGATTTTTATTTGGAGTTTGATGTTTGGGTTTTTAAGAAAAGTTATTTCTAAATTCTGTGTTGGATTATCACATGATATTATATTTCTCGGACTGGGAATTCTGTGGGATCAAATAAAATAGATCCAATCAAGGATATTTCATAACAGAGCTAAGTACATTTAACTTTCTTACTGCTACAGGTTAAGGATAGTTTGCAAATAAATTGTGTTAAATTTTTCAATAAGGCTTGTTTGCTTTTTCTTTCTGCTACGCCTCGCTCGTAACAGAAATTGGGCGCTCGTTCGGGATAAAAACATCTTGAGCATTTCAGGACTGACATTTCACTTGTAGGTAAGTAATTGTCATTTCTTATCAAATATAGACTTGGCAGTTGCTTCAAAATAGTGGTATTACACCCTAGGCGTTTATATATATGAAATAGTACGTCGTTTCATGTGAATTTCTAGTTGGGCTTGTCATTTCCAAAAAGTCAAATTAACGTCAATCTGTATTACCATAATTACATTATAAAACAAACAAAAAGCAAACATGTCGTTTTATTTGAGAAGCTTTTTGGCTCAGTCAACCCAGGAGTTGTTTAGTCTGCCCAAAAGGACAGATTTACTAGACATTGCTTCACATTATGGGGTCACTGCTGTTAAAATAAGCATCAGAGAAATTACTCTACCATAGAGAAAGAGTGCTTGTCTCTGAATCTTGCTCTGCAACATTTCGAAGTTTATCTTACTCCTACTACTGCATCGATTGTTGTTTTCAGTGATCACAATCCACTGACTTTCATACATAAAATGAAAAACAAAAATCAGCGGTTGCTCAGATGGAGTCTTATGCAACAGAGTATAATTTAGACATAAGGCATGACAGTGGGAGAGATAACATTATCCCTGATGCCCTTTCAAGAGCTTGAGCAGTGTCAGGAATGTGTTTGTCTTTCATACTGAAGTGGATTGTATATACATGTAATTTTATATGCTATGTTCAATATTTTATTATTCTTAAAGCAAAACAAAGCTTTATTACATAAATTTTTCTTTTCCTCGAAGAGGGGGAGTGTTATGTATAAGAATTTATTTCTCTGATCCCCACTTTCACCCCACTGGGTGACCAATAATTCTATTAATATCTTGTTAAAGAATATTCTGGAAATGAGTCATATATTTGAAACAAGCAAAAGTACTTTGTAACCTTCCAGAAAGTCCACATTGGCATTATTTTTCGAAAATTACCTAATCTTATTCCACAGCCCTCTGGAATATTCTAGAGAAATCTTAGGGTCTATAAAAGAGCTTGATTTTTCTCTTTGAGTCAGACTTTGGATTTTGATGTTTGGGTTTTTAAGAAAAGTTATTTCTAAATTCTGTGTTGGATTGTCAAAGGATATTATATTTCATTCCGGACTGTGAATTCTGTGGGATCAAAGCAAATTGATTCATTAGGATATTTCATAACAGAGCTAAGTACATTTAATTTTCTTACTTCTACACGTTAAGGATAGTTTGCAAATAAATTGTGTTAAACTTTTCCATAAGGCTTGTTTGCTTTTTCTTTCTGCTACGCCTGGCTCGTAATAATTATAATATAATGTTATCAATCAAGTAATTTCGTATTGGCCCAGGTACAGGTCCGGGGCCTGCTGCACTGGCCCGAGGCTAAAGGCCGAGGGCCAATGCAGCTGACCGAGGATCTGTATTTTGAAGGCCGAGGGCCAATGCAGCTGACCGAGGACCTGCATCTTGGTCAATACGAAATTACTTGATTAATGGCAATTTTATTAATTAACACAACGAGCCTCCATGGCCTAGTGGTTAAGAGCTCTGACTCTTGATCATTAGTTCTCTCACCGCTGTGGTTCGAGCCTCGCTCGGGTCACAAGTGAGACGCCAAGTTCTGCAACGGAAGGTCAGGTGGTTTTTCTCCGGGTACTCCGGTTTTCGCCCACCTCTGATTAACGATCGGCTCGATATGAGTGAAATAATCTTGAAAGGGCCGTAAAACAAAAAAAAAAATAATAATTGACACAATTAAAAAAGCATGATTATTGATTTTTTTGACCTCACTTGACCACAGTTAATATTGGTTGACCTGGTGTTAACACGGATGAACTCCGATCAATACAGGATAGTCAATTAATAATTAGTGATATTGTTAATGAAAAATTAGGCCTACAAATTAGCAGGTGATTTAGTTTCTGATGATACCTTTCGCGAAAGCAGTTTCATTATCTCATTTAGGCAGACTAGGATCTCCACGAAAATACATGTATAATGCAGGCGAACAATAGTCGACACATTACATCATGTCAACAAGTCCGTGTAATGAACAACCCTCTAAGCCCCACTTTAAATAGAGAAAACTGGGGTTTACATGGGTATACATTATTTTTCTTATTTCTGTTCTAAGACATAGGTTGTGGGTACTCGTTAGAACCGCCTCAGTGAGGCGGTTCTAACGAGCACCCACAACCTATGTTTGGGGTATAAATAAAGAAATTATCACAAATTTTCATCAGAAAATAGCTGTGTTTGAGATATGAAAGCTTGAACTATGTCACATGGCTGTGTTATCGTAATGGTAAAAATGAAACAGTTTTCTTCTTATAATACTGGTAATATATAAGGGTATAATGATATGCGACAGATCTACATGTCATGTACAGTTTGAAGTTGTGGGTTAAGATGTGCGAAAGGAAAATAACAGACCCTGTAAATGGAGGAGGTAAGTTAGTGTAGACATCACGTAACTAAGTCCGGAAACGAATACCCCCTTAAACCCCACTTTATATAGAGAAACTCGGGGTTAACGGGGGTATACATTTTTTTCCTATTTCTGCTCCTTGACAAAGGTAGTGGGTACTCGTTAGAACCGCATCAATAAGGCGGTTCTAACGAGCACCCAAAACCTATATTTGCGATATAAATACGAAAAATATCATGAATATCCATAAAAAGTAGCCATTTTTGAGATGTGAAAACAAGATGTGTCTGTGAAACACTGATGCCCTCCGGACAGCGCATGTTCAATATGAAAGCAGTATCACTAAGCAATCGAAAGGTATGGCCAATGTGCAAGTCTTAAAAAAGTAGGTCAAGGTCACAATGTCAAAAATTATGGGATTGTTGAAAAGGTCTTGTGACATAGTACGCATATGTGAAATATGAAAGCCCTATCACTTACCAATTGAAAGTTATGGCCAATGTTAAAGTTATTAAAAAGTAGGTCAAACGTCAAGGTCACGAGGTCAAAAAATATGGTACCACTGGGAAGGTCTTGTGAAAAAGAATGCACATGTGAAATATGAAAGCCCAATCACTTACCAATCAAAAGTTATGGCCAATGTTTAAGTTTTTAAAAAAGTAGGTCAAACCTCAAGGTCAAGGTCACGAGGTCAAAAATTATTGTGCCACTAGTGGCGTTCAAATGAGTATACTGGAAGGTAAACACTTAGAAAATTAAAATGTCTCCTTTGTAAGAATGGTAGAAAATGTTATCTATTCACCTCTGGGGTTTTATAATGGATAATGATGGAAATTCTTTAGTTTTAAGGGGGATTTTAGTCATAAAGAATGCTCAAAATGTTGGGAGTAGACAAACTGTTTATTTTGCTGCCGTTGTTTTGTTTGTTTGATATGATGTTAACCGCCCCGTCAACACTATATTGGTCATTTTGTAGACGTTTCCAGCTTTGTGGGACTTTTAACCGAAATCGAGATGACATGACAATTCAAACCCTGTCGGCAAATGGAACCAATAGGATTTATAAGCATGGGGTCCAACTTGTACCAATTTGCCTGGTTTACCAGTACTCATGTGCAGTCGGTATCAGCTCTACGTTGAAGCATCATGCAGCCAAATCTATATATTCAAGCCCCGATTGACGGGGGCGGTTTGCTGCCGTTGTCAATTGACATTTACTGTAAAATGATATAAACTACAACACTTTTATAAAAAAATACTGTATTGGTCCAAAGCAGAAACCAGTCAGTGTAACAAATGTTATATACCCAAACAAAAAAATCTAGATTGTATACGAAATGACCATTTACGGTTATTTGTTTCTAAATAATCTATAATCTTTCGGGATCCCTCGTTAAATAAGAAGGACACTGTGCACGTTGACATTTCATTCTGAATATAAAGCCAAACCTTCAATTAAGCACAGGGACGGGCTCAACCAATGGCCATTATGCCAACATTGTGTATCACTTATACATTTTTGTTTCTGCCATTTATGGGAAAGTAACTGTCCTTATGGCTTTCCACTATTGATGTTTCCATTAGGGTCTAGTTATTTAATGTTGGTGTTTCTTTCCCTTTGGTGTCTCAGATGGGAGGTGTGGGTTAACTGTAACGATTCCTGATCATTGCCTTCATTTCTATTTTGGACAATCATGTCAAAAGGTGGCATAAGAAAGTCAATTCAAAATATTCACATAATAATCCTTAAACCTTGTCCTTCTTAACCATGATATCCCCTTTCCGAAAATACCTCACGTGATGAACACCCACACCCTAAACCCCACTTTATATAGAGAAAACTGGGGTTAACGGGGGAAACAATATTTTTTCTTATTTCTGCTCCAAGACCTAGGTTGTAGGTACTCTTTAGAACCGCCTCAATTCTAACGAGTACCCACAACATTTGTTTGCAGAATAAAAAAGAAAAATATCATAGATTTTCGTCAGAAAAGTAGCCAATTTGGATATGTAAAAATTACACTATATCGCACGGGTGTGTTAACGTAATGAGTATAGATCCGTATCAGAAGCCATCTGATGTGGATCAATACTGTTTGTGATCCAGTTTGTAAATTTAAATGACTGCATTATATGAAGTAAACTTATTCGTTGAAAGTCAGGAATGGTTGTGACACAATTAATTTATTCGCCAGGACAAGGGTTAAGCAACATAAGCCATCGTTTGTTTCCACCTTTACCACAGCAACATAATAATTGACAGTATATATATTTTAGGACTGTTTCAACAGACTGCAAAGTTTTCTGCTCTGATTGGTGTTAACTATACTTATTGAAAAAGTACTGATGTGTGCACTATACTTAGTTTGTATACTATACTTTGTGTGTGTTCTTTACTTCTTCAAAAAGTATTTGTGTGCATTTATTAGACTATAAGCACTAATTACGGCAATTATGGTTAATGTATACATCCAAAGGACCAAAACTGTGTTAATATTTTTATTTGTTTAATGAACAGTGTCATAATATACAGTTGTTTAACTGCCGTTTGGACAATAGTCGAACCTGCTGTCCCGAGGTGTTGTAGATAACCTGAAGCACTATTAACCAAAGCCGAAGGTTGAGGGCAATAGCGTATCAGGTCGTCCACAACACCGAGACGCAATAGTTTCTGTTATTGTCCAGACAGCCATAAAATAACTGTTCTATTACCAAATTCATCACGCAGTCATATTATTTGATGGCCGCTTTCCTTTGTGATCTGAATCACTCAGCGGTATCTTACTGTTGCCTACATATGATTTCCCGCCTGAACTTAATTACGTGTCAAAATGATGATGACCGATAAAACCAACACAACAGTCAAATATTAAAAATCTTGGATAATGACATACAGTAAAACTTCGATGGCTCGAACAACGATGGCTCGTTTACCATGGATGAGTCGAACCCATTCTTGAGCCCGTAGCGTTATCCTCTACATAAGAAATAGTGGGAGATAATTAAGGAGATTTTAGTATTTTATCTTGCAAATGTATGCTGTGTGTACTCATTAGAATCGCCTCCATGAGGCGATTCTAATGAGTACACACAGCATACATATTCATTATAGAGCACCGAAAAGATGTCTAAAAGTATCTCGTTTTGCCTCCTGACAGTAACCTCAGTGGCTCGAACTACCCCTGTCTCGAACAGATTTTCGAGGTCCCAAAGGTGTTCGAGCCATAGAAGTTCGACTGTAGTTCAGTCAGATTAAAACTGGTTCAAACTCATTCCATAGCCAACAATATGCATCATAACACTTTTTGTAAGAGATTGGGGTGGATGTCATAAACTACATGGAGCTCTATTTCTGATGTTAGTTAAATTAAATTTAGTACAACAGGCAGATGAAAAGAGTTAGGTTTCTGCTCTTATTACAGTTCTAGAGAATATATGTGTCGCAATGTGTGTCAAGAACTTACCAGTTCGATACACCATCCCAGGACTCTGGCAATTTGGAGATCTTTCTCTGTTGGCTGTTTGACTAGGTATTTATATGCCAAGACAACAAATTGTCCTCTGTGCTTCTTACCATCGGGAACATTATACTGCAGGACCTATAGAAATAACATGGGAATTAGGTCACGATCAGCAATTCCACCAAGTGCTTTTTGGTCAGAGCTAGAGTGAGACTAAGATGCCGAATGAAATTTAACTAAAATTTTATGACAATGTATGTTTATGTTTGCGAGAAAACAGAATATTTAAATGCATTTGCATGCCGTATTTTTCTCTTACAGAAATCGCCCCTCCGAAACTTCCCCACTACTACCAATAATAATAGTTCGTGGGTCATTACTGACAATGACCAATCTTAATCATATTTGAGAAATGTTACTGTTTGTGTGTTCTAAGATGGCTGATGAGACCGATTCTAGCTTCGAACTATCTGTTGCAGACAGCGCAACAGAGGCTGGAGGAAGACATCTCTGTTGGTGATGCCTTAGCTCTGGCTTTGCGCTGTGCGCGTTTCTGTTCAACCTCACTCATTCTTTTTGCCTCAAATTCACCGGTACCCCTGCTGATGAGACCTCGCCACTTTGCTCTGTGAAATTTGTTTCCACGACTCTGTTGGAATGTTGAAGTCCCTGAGGGAAGCTTTGAGGGTGTCCATGTAGCGCTTCCTCTGACCACCTTGGGAGGGTTTGCCCATTTCTAGTTCTCCATAGAGAATTTTTGGGCAAACGTTCCTCAGGCAATATGGCATGTCCATCTTAACTGTGCTAATTTCAGAAGAAATGTACAATTTGCATCCCTGTCATGTTCAGGACTTCCGTGTCTTGAATCCTGTTTTGCCACTTAATCTTTAAGAGTTTTCTAAGACAGCTTGCTTTGAAGTGATGTACTCTTTTGGCATGCCGTTGGTATACTGTCCATGTTTCACATGCATAAAATAGTGTTGGCAGCACCACAGCTCTGTAGGCTTTAAGTTTTGACATGTTACTGTCTTCAACACTCATAATACATTGTTAACTGCTAAACTTCTTAATCAGGGTTATCGGCATCATAAACTACGCAAAGCCTTTTCAAAGTTTTATAGACGTCATTCCGAATTAATTTCAAAATTCAACGTTGGATTTAAATCTCTTCTGCAACAAAATCTATCGGAACCCGAATTTTATGGTGACTTGGTATATAAATTCAGAAAATATATAAATGCAATGACTTCAGCGCCCAATTTCGTAAAATCATCCTTCGATATAAAAAGATAGGGTACAACATAAATGTTATATACGACAGACTGCATGCATGGTATTTACCCCAATCACGGTTGACAACTTTGCTTCCCTCTTTAATTGCAAGCCGGCGGGTCAAGACTCAGATTCTTTGACGGGTTCCAGCGTAAACGCTTACTGAGGATTAGAGAGTATCTAATTTTATGTAATGTTGGCTGGTGCCTGATGCTCTGTCTCTGGTCGAGCCCATCGGAGTCTAACTGTTGGTCTTCTTTTGCTCCAGCATTTCAGAGATTTCTTGCTGTTGAGTCCTCACCGTTGTTTCATATCTATGGTTGTTTGATTTTTGTGTTCAGGGGGATGTTGCACTAATGAGTCGGGAGGCCTTCATGCGGACTGAACAAATGATATGTCTAAATCGAGACGGAAGTAAGGGCGAGGATTGTGGCCACGTAAAATCGATTTAAGCCCCCACTGGAATTCGTTTCACTGACCGTTCCAAGGCGGTTCTTCTGTCGCGGTTTATTTTGTTACGGTTTGTCTTTGAGTGTTTGTATCGGTTATATTATTTTGTTTTAGATAGCCAATTGGCCATTTTGTGGGAAAGAAACTGTCCGTCTGGCTTTCCGCTATTGATGTTTCCATTTGGATCTAGTTGTTTCATGTGTATGTTCCTTTACCGTTTGTGTCTCTGGCGGGAGCTGTTTGTTAACTGTATCGATTTCTGAACATTGCCTTTACTTCTATTTGTGTCAAAATAGAAGTGAAGGCAATGATCAATACGTTATGAATAGTTAGATCTGTTGAAAACATAGAATACACCAAATAAACGAAAATAGCAGACACGGTTTTAAATCTGATTCCACTTCGATCCCAGACACCACCAAGAAGTCGGCCAAAAGTGGCAAACGGTTTGGCAATCTTAGCATTGACTTCATCATCACTGTGCAAGGCTTTTGACAATCCGCTCCCGTGGTAGCTGAACCTGTCTACCACTTGCAGTCTTTGACCTTTCACTGTAATGGTGGGCTGATAGACTGCCTCAGTCTTTTTAATGCTGATTGTGAGATCATAGCTAACTAAGGAGTCAGATACTTGATATATACGTTTTTGCATCTTCTCTTCTGTTGGAGCACCTTTTGTCATGACATCACCAAAAAGGAACTCATCTAGCACCTCTGTCTGCACCTTGAATTTGACTTGCAACCAGCTGAGATTGAAAAGCTTCCCATCAAAGCGAAAACGAAATGTATGCCATTGTCACCATCATGGAAAGGGGCTACCACACAGCCTTGCTTGACTATGTTTGTTACAAAGAATGGATCTGAAAACTCACCATCATTTTGGACCCGTGAAAGCATGCCGTCGTGGAACTGTTTCACCATTGCTATGAACTTGGTTGGACATCTTAACTTCACTATGATCTTTCAAATGCCTTCGCGACTGACTGTGTCTAATCCTTTGGTGAGGCCAACAAATGTCATGTATAGCTCCATATTCTGTTCCTGGCATTTATCTTGCAGCTGCCTTGCTATGACGATCATGTCAATTGTTCCTTTCTCTTTCCTAAACCCACTCTGGCTTTCTGGTAGAAGCCCTGACTGTTAAAAGAGTTAATTCAGTCGGTTCGGTAGGACTCTTGCAAGGGTTTTCCAGCCATTGACAACAAAGAGATGCCACGATGATTGTCACAGATCTGAGGGTTCCCTTTCGGTTTGAATAGGTGGATGATTGACGGATGCTTGAATTCTTGAGGGATGGCTGCTTTTCAGCACATAATGTGAAATAGCTCTGTCATCTTCTTTGCAACTGGAGTACCTCCGGCTTTGTAAATCTCAACAGGTATTGCATCTGATCCTGGAGCCTTGTCAGATGCCAGGAGTTTTATTGTTTTCACTGTGTCAGTAACGGTTGGGAACTTGTCAATCAGAAGATTATATTCAACCTGTGGTAGTCTGTTGATAGCATCATTATTGATAGAGGATGGCCGATTAAGAACACTATCAAAGTGCTCAGCCCATCTTTTTAAGATAGCCTCTTTGTCTGTAAGAAGACTAGTTCCATCTGCACTGAGGAGAGGGGTGGTTCCTGAGCTCTGGGGACCATAAACTGTCTTGAGTGCATCAAAAATCTTCTTCATTTCCTTTCTCTCTGCAAAGGACTGGATTTCATCAGCCTTGTTGCTTAACCAGGTGTCTTGCATGTCACTGAGTCCTGTTTTGACTGTCTTGCATATATCTGAATAGGCCGCCTTTTTAGATACTGAGCTGGTATCACTGGTGTATGCCCTGCATTTTTGGTGCTTCTATTCAGGAAGTCCCTGGCTTTCTTCATCATTCTCGTCAAACCAGTCTTGATGTTTGCGAGAAGCTGGGCCTAGGGAATCCATTGCTGATGAGTGAACACTGTCTCTTAAGGCAATCCAGTTCTCTTCTGAACCATCTGAACTCAATTACATTGTATCTAGTCTGCTGCAGATGGCATGGGGGGGAGGCTTGTCTTCTGCTGTCTTGTTTCAGCTTTGAGACATCCAGTCCCTTGTGGTCGCCGTGCAGGCTGGATACGCAGGTTCAGTTTATTGTCAACAAGCCTGTGATCTGTCCTTCAGTCCGCACAACATACAGTCTTTCTCACTCTGACATCCTGTCTGTCCTTCCTTCTGACTATGACATAATCAATGAGATGTCAGTGTTTGGAAGACGGCAGACGGAAGACTGTGTTGGTGGTCAGCAGTTCATCCTCTGCACACTTCCGCAAAAGGAGGAGACCATTGCAATTGCATTTTCCTACGCCTTCATTCCCAATCATTCCTTTCCAGATTTGCAGGTCAGTGCCCATTCTAGCATTTAAGTCTCCCAGGATGATGAGTTTGTCTCGCCGGGTTTGAGCAGAAATTACACAGTCAAAATCATTTTAGTACTTGTCTTTGACCTCATCTGGGTTGGTCATTACAATAGTTGAACGCCTCTTACCAGATAAGGATAGTCTCAGCGTCATCAGGCGGCGGTCGTTTATTCCTTTTGGAAGCCCTGAGAGCTTGCTGACAAGGTGTGATTTGATGGCGAAGCCTGCTCCTGCTTCCCGCCGCTTTTCGCTTATGCGTCCAATTCAGAAGAAAGTGTAGCCAGCGCCAACGTATTTTATTTGCCACTCCTCTGCAAGGCGAGTCTCTCTCAGAGCTGCAATCCCGACTTTGCAACGATTACGCTGTGGTCTGTTTGAACCAGCACTGTCCATCAAGGTGCGCACATTTCATTTTAAGGGTATGAAAGTCAGATACATGTTTCTTATGGCTGTGACCATAACGTACTGCAGAGAGACCAATAATATGATGCAACATTACGTAATCTTTAAGTAATGCTGATAAGTTATTAAATTTGAGGTAATTAGAAGCCTAAACTAAAATTTCTTAATTCAAAAAGAATATCAATAAGTAAAAAAAAATCTGCATCAAATTTCAATCAAATTACAAGTTTCAAACGTTTTTCTACGTGGACAAACAAGTATTTTAAGATCAAACGACAGATTTATTGAACAAAATAGTCCCCCAAGTAAAGTTTGTAATGCCACCTGTTGTGAGCAGTGTCATTAACGGAGACAGAACATTCAAGTGGTCATAAAACATCTGGTTTAATTATCCGTTAAGCATGAATAAAATTTGTCATGGTTATTCAAATTCTTAATGGCCATAGATAACACATTGTGAATATGGTAAAAATTAAAGGACGATTAACCAATATAGTAAACTTCGAGCTATAAATCCCATCAACAACAGAGAAAGGAAGTCGGCTCAAGTCTGGAGAAGCTTGATGTGAGTAGCTAAACCACTACACCACAGAGGCTTCTAAATGATGGTAAAGTTGAATATATATACCCCCAGTATTACATTAACAATTGTTTGTTTTGAGGTTTAACGTCTCCATCAACTCTCGTAGGTCATTGTGGAGACGTTGGTTCCAGTTTTGTGGGACATTTACCCGGCATTGAGATGAAATGACATCTCAAGCCTGTCGCCTAATGAAACCAAAAGGGGTTATAATTATGGGCGGTCCGACTCGCACCGCTTTGCCTTAGCAGGCTTAGATCCTCTAAGCGGTTTACCAGTACTTGTGTGCGGTCGGATTCAGCTCTGCATGGAAGCATCATACATCCCATCTATTTCTTCGAGCCCCGATGGGCGGGGGCCGATCACATTAACAAGCCTGTGTAATGAATTCCTCTATAAACCATGCTTTATGTAAAGAACAGGCGGGGCATTATACGCCCGTGGCAAATTAATATTTTTTGGACAGCAACCTCGCAGCAATATGAACTGCTCCATATCAAGGTCTAACTATATATCAAGTTTCAGCTTAATCGGATCTAAATTCATCATGAAATCACGCCTATACAATTTTGACCCCCCTCGAACCCCACTTTTATGTAGTAAAACTGGGGTTAACAGGGGCAAATCTTATTTTTCTTATTTTCAATCTAAAATAAATATCGTGGGTGGTCGTTAGAACCGCCTCGACGCTGTTGTAATTATTATTACTTTAGGACCATACTGGACAATGCTTAACAAGAAAAACATTCACTCATCACGAAAACACGCCTATATTATTTTGTCCCCCTTGAACCCCACTTTTATATAGTAAAACTGGGGTTTACAGGGGTAAACTTTATTTTTCTTATTTTTGCTCTAAAATATAGATTGTGTGTACTCGTTAGAACCGCCTCGACGAGGCGGTTCTAACGAGTACCCACAATCTATATTTTGAGCAGAAATAAGAAAATATTACAAAATTTCATCTTAAAATTTTCGTTTTTCGGCGGTAAAGCTTACAATGCATTTATAAAGGCGTGTTTTCGTTATGGACGTCTCTTTCCTCTTTTCCTCAATCTACGGTACTTCTATAAATATTTGGCGGACCATACCCTTTAAACATTATCATAGTCAAACTAAATATCAAGTTTTATTTAGGTCGAATGTTCCCGGCAGGAGAAGTTAGCCCAGACAAAAATATTTTAAGGACCATAACATCAAACAATATGCGCTGCTCCACATCATGGTCTAACTATATATAAAGTTTCAGTTTCCTTTGATCTAAATTGCTGGCGGAGTTAGCTGGAACAACATGTTTTCAGAAATTTTCTAAGCGGTATAACTGTTTTTTATTTGGTTCACCATAACCTAGAAACTAGGCCAGTGACACTCCAGAAAGAGCCACACATAAAGTATGGTACAAGTTTTTGTCAGAATGCACCTCGATCAAATGTTAATTGTCGGAGGAGCTAGCCGGAAACGAATGTTACCGAAATATTCAAAGGGGCATAACTCTGAAAACATTTGGTGGACCGTTAGCCTCGAAACTTTACGCAGATCTCCATACCATAGTCTTACTATCTCCCACATTTCAGCTTGAGCAAATGAAAACGGTAGAAGGAGTTTAATATCCGGAAACGAAAAAAAAAAATACTGACCGATTGACGGGCGGACGAACGGACGGAATAACGCCGATCCCATAACATAATACGACTACTTCTTTTCACAACGGGCGTATAAAAATGGGGTGTACATGGATATACTCTATTATTTATCTTTATTTCAAGATAAAGGAAACACATTCTTTCGTTTAAGTACAGCTATCATCATAATGCATAGCCCCAGATAAGAAGGTGTACCCACATACTATTTTTCATACAAAAATAAGAAAAATACCAGCATTTTGGGATGAAAACACACCTAGAGCTATGGGAATAATGCATACTATTTATGTAAAAATATCTTCCTTTTGGTTATAACCTTTGTGTTTTAAATTATTCCCATCACGTGAACAAGTCCGTGAAATGAACACCCCTCTAATCCCCACTTTATATAGAGAAAACTGGGGTTTAAGGGGGTATACATTATTTTTGTTATTTTTGCTCCAAGGCATAGGTTGTGGGTACTCGTTAGAACCGCCTCATTGAGGCGGTTCTAACGAGCACCCACAACCTATGTTTGCAGTATAAATTAGATAAATATCACGGATTTTCTTCAGAAAAGTAGCCATTTTGGAGATGTGAAAAAAATGCACTATGTCACACGGCTGTGTTATCGTAATAAATAATTACAATACCATTGGAACTGACCTCATGGAACCGTTCAGCTGCAGGAGCTAGTTCTCTGTCTTTAAGGTTTGTTTCACATAGAACTCTGACTAGCTCAGTGAACACTTCATCAAAAAGTTCCAAGTCTGTTTTTGACCGCGACTGTTTTGCTGCAGCGACGTCTGAATCATACGCATATTGCCTACAGAAAATCAAATCCTGAATGGTTAGAATTCAATGCTTGTGCACTCATACATAAATGCCTATTTCTAAACCCGAATATGTCTGTTTCATTTAATATCTACCACATACATAAAAAGCATTACATGTATTCACTATTCCAAGCTTCAGTGGTGATTTGAGACCAGATTTCGAAAAATTTAATGCACCCAAAATTCTCCCGCTTTATTTGTACCGTTTCATCGAGATAGGAGCCTAACCTATATGACATGTGATTATTTAGCAAATCTGGTGGGGAAAAGGGGTTGAAAATTCTATGAGTTTACACCCACTCCCATGCGGATGGTATAGTTGGATTGAATTTAGTTATGTGTAGCTTGTGCTTACATATGAATGTTGATTTATTGCATCAGCCAAAATAGATGTCAATACTCGAAGACACCAAACTTCATGCTATGACGTAATTACATCCGGTGTTACCATAAATTTTGACCATTGAAATTTAACCCCAAAAATTTGGTAAATTTTACACTATTTTCGCGCTTAATAATTTTTAGTACTTTTTGAAATAATTTCTTTTTCGTCAGTATGAAGGACGGTTATTTTGCACATGCACGTGAAACTTGAAGACTCGGTTTCAATCCGGGCATGAACAAGGGACTCCGATACTTATGGACCATTTTACCACTTTTTCCCGTTGTGTCACAGATCGTGATAAAAATTTATATTAAAGCCAACATAAACTAAATTATTTTACTGGCTGGTCATAGATGTATCATAACAGGGACCGATATTTATATTTTTGAAAAGTTACTGATGGCCTTTTCTTTCAGGTTTATATTAAGTGAGGGGAATATACATCACCAAGCATATTTGTCAGCGGGTGAACTGGTGATTCTCTAAACTGTTGACTTGAAACAATCAACATTTAATGAATACATTGTATATTTCAAGAATCATTATCCAAAGCTTCCGGTTTGTGCCGAAGGCTCCCGAAGTAATATCGACACTATAATATTTTAAACACGTAAATGTTACTGGCCACTTGAAATCTTACTGGGTACCTTATTTTCTGTTAAGTCGCATGACTAAAAATAAATTGTACCCGAGGTTTAATGTAACGTAAAGCCATCCCTTAAACATTTTTCTATCTTCCCTTTTCCCAGAGCTGTGGTATAACCTGTAAACGTGCGTCTTGAGATGTCACCTGCACTTACTTTCTACCATTTGTTGGGCAACCTGCCTTCGATAGCCTTGTCCTTCTATTCACCATTAGCTCTTAATCATCCTCTGTCTCTTGTCACACACTGGTTAATCTGTTCTTCATCTCCTTTATTACTACTTCCTTTTTCTGACATTTGTCCCATATATTGATTGTTTTAGGTTTCAAGGCACGTCACCCCTTGTTGGTCATTTTTGTCCTCTCTCCAGAGAAGGGGGGAAAGCGAAAGAAGAGATAATTGAGCAGATAAAAGAGAGTGACAAAGGAGAAATGGGAAAATGGAAAAGCAGAAACAGAAGAAATAACAGTATTCCCCCTATACCCTTAACTGCTGGAAGAACAGCAGGTCTTGTCCAGCTGTAAGCCAATATCAGCTGGACGCCCTATTAACGCAAGATACACGTCACCTTTGCAATTTTGCAAGTCTCGCTACTTTGGACATTTCCTTCCTGATGCCCGGGACCTCGTGGAGTGTGGGTCATGTTTGCTGATGTTGGCTCGGTGGGGGACGCCTATAAGTCCGCGGGTAGGCTCTCTTGCCTGATGCCTCCAGCTGACCTGTCTTATAGGCTACGTCGGTCGGTTTGTGCTCGGAGGGGGATGTGCTGTGTTTGCCGGGTCTTGTCCATCATCAGTTTCGGTTTCAAAACTTTGGGGTTGAGACACACTGATCAAGATTAACTATCAGAAAGGCCCCTGTGTCACTAAGTTTGGTATAGTTGCGCCTTAATTGCCTCACTCAACCACCCCAATAATATTGTCCCATATAGATTGGCCAAAAAGGCCTTCTATGACAAGCCATCAGGAGTTATCACGTTTGAAAAACAAAGTGTATGCAATGATCAGGAATCTATACAAACTATCTCGCACCTCCCATTCAAAACACCAAAATGAAAACGTCATGGATGGAAAGCCAGAATGACAGTTATCTCCCCACATGACCGAACGGCTATCCAAAATAAAAAAGGCATTAGCAACGCATACATCTTAAGCACTAACTATGAAAATAATAAAACACAAAAAAGGATCGACGACGGAGTCAGTGAGAATTTTTACGGGGGCCGAGGTGGGGTTGGACACTTAAATAGATTTTAGGTGGTCACACTACTCGCCCTTGATTGTCGTGGTTAAAACCGATACAGTGTTCACTCTACATGATGGAGTTCTGGCTCATCAGTGCAACATCTCCGAGAACAGAAAATCAAACGACTAAAGAGATAAAACAAAGATGAGGACTCGACAGCATGAAATAGCTAGAATTCTGCAGCAAAGGAAACCAAACAGTTAGGCTCCGGTTAACCCTACCAGAGACAGTGCATCAGACACCTACCTCCAGGCGTTCTGGCGGAAATGCGTTCGTACATATGAAAGGAACAAGGCGGGCGGGTTAATTTATTTGAGGCTGAAACCTAATATGTCAGATATATTGAACAGGGACGATGTTTGGCATAATAAATGTTACGATTCCTACGTAAATCAAGCTTCTTCTCTTCACCTTTGTCAAGAAGGGTGGGAACATCGGGTTCAACACAGACCCTCACTGAACTTTTTCGCATCTTCATGTAACGTGGTGACCTCAATTTGCGCATACTTGCCAAAAGATCGACCAAAACCAGAGTCATTCAATCAGCAAATAAGCTGGAGTATATCAAATCCGCAGCTGGAGAATTAGATGCCAATATATAAATTTAGTACAGTATCTTTTTTGCAGCAAATTAATGTTAAAAACCAAAACAATAAACCTCTAAAACATTTAAGTAAAATCGTTCCACCTAATACTGTTTAATGTTTCTTTTTTGTTCGCAGTAACATTTCGCACACCTTCAGTCAAAAGGAGGCTTGATTGTTCAGAGGCGTAAACTCATTAAAACACGACTTTCCTTCAATTATGAAATACTGAACAAAAATCTGCCAACCCTTTGAAAAAACAAAACTGAAATAGGACCGCGCTGTTACCTTCACTGAACATTGTCTTATTCCAGAGGTATTGCTGTCATGGTAACTTCATAACAAACGACCACTGGTCGCCAATTAATTGTTAAAAGATAACCAAACAAGTGCAATCAGTAAAGCAGAAAAATGTGGCTGCTGTATCATGACAACGCCAATTAGATATGGTTTACGCTTTCCATCAAGTTTACGCGACTTTTAATAAATGCCCTGAACACAAAATTGTATACAAGCGGCCGATGGGAAACTACGCTCACCAGAGCTCAAGTGGGCATAACCATCCCCCCACCACACACACACCCCTGGTGGCCATTTATTTTAACATACCATAATGGTTTAGTAGAGGCCAATCCCAGGACCATTGATGCCAAATTATTTTGAAATCAACCATTGTTTTCTTTTGTTGCCGTCGCATACATTATAGTCAGCTTTGAACCATCTTAGGGCTAGAGTCCAAAATGCTGGATACCAAGGTCTTGTATTTCTTGAGATGCAGAATTTAAAATCACTTTCGTCCGTTTATTGATGTGACGATGTGACGATCACACAGATCCCTCTAACAAACTTGGTTTCTCGACCACACTGATGCAGTATATGTAATTTGGTATCAGTTAGCCCAGTAGTTTTAGAAAAACTAAAAACTATTTAATCTTATGACCCCAGAATCATTAAGCTGATTGCAAACATCAACTATGATGTCATAAGCTGCAACAGAACCAGAAAACCCTGTTTTTTCCATACAAAACCCTAAGTGACCGAACGTGACCTTCACGTAAGAACGGTCAAGGTCAACGAAATGTCATCATTTGAACAAATTCGATAGGGCCCGGGTCCCGTATATTGTATACCAAGTTTCAAAGTCATCGGTCGATTGGTTCCTGAGAAGGTGATTTTCAAAGGTTTTTACCATATATGGGCATGGCGGACATTTTGGTCATGTGACCCAGATATTCAGAAACTTGGTTTCTCGACCACACTGATGCAGTATATTTAATTTGGTATCAGTTAGCCCAGTAGTTTTAGAAAAACTAAAAAACTATTTAATCTTATGACCCCAGAATCATTAAGCTGATTGCAAACATCAACTATGATGTCATAAGCTGCAACAGAACCAGAAAACCCTGTTTTTTCCATACAAAACCCTAAGTGACCGAACGTGACCTTCACGTAAGAACGGTCAAGGTCAACGAAATGTCATCATTTGAACAAATTCGATAGGGCCCGGGTCCCATATATTGTATACCAAGTTTCAAAGTCATCGGTCGATTGGTTCCTGAGAAGGTGATTTTCAAAGGTTTTTACCATATATGGGCATGGCGGACATTTTGGTCATGTGACCCAGATATTCAGAATATATGTTTGTTCTTCCACCCAATGGCGGCTTCACATATAATTTGGTTCCGATTGACCTTGTGGTTTCAGAGGATATGTCGTTTGGATGCTTAAATGAGAAAAGAGGGTAGGAACATTTATCTCCCCTTTTTATGTCTTTTTCCCTACTTTTTGATTTTCTAACTCCATTTTCAAGATGCTGAGAGACCTCTAAATAAATTCGTATCACAGTTAAGTATGAGAAAGTAAGTGCATTAAACTCCTTAAGTACGGGTACTACGAATTTCAAATCTCCGACTAAAATTGTTTCTTAGTATTAGACTCTGTACATTGGTGAACAACGGTTTGGCCGCAAATTCAACCACCTGGTATTTACATGTGGCATTTACCGGTATTGACGGTTCCGGAACATACTCGTCAGTTGGCACATGTGTTAAATACTGCAGAAATCTTAACAAAATTTACATAAAAAAATATAATCAAACTTAATGAACAAAAACATTAAAAGTTAATATTTATATAAGTTTATCAACCGACAGAATTAAATATTTCTCAGTTTAAATATGTTGAACCAGCCAAAAATGAATCTGTGACGTTTTGTTTAGTTCACCTGTTCAATGTGAACTATTGTGATCATCCTGTGCCCGTCGTACGCCCGTAGTGCGTCGTCTGCGGCCAAATTCTACCTTGTGCAACCCCTAGAGGCCTCACTTTTAATCTGATCTTAATGTACCTTTACCAGAATATTTGACTTCATGATATCTCGGTCTAGTTCGAATATGGGTCATGTCGGATAAAAAACTAGGTCACTAGGTCAAATTTTGTTAAAACCTTGTCTGCACCCTAGCCCGCAGTTTTGCTTCAATCTTCATGAAACTTCACCTGAATGTTTGACTTGATGGTATTTCGACCAAGAGTGAATATGGATCATGTCGAAATAGAAACTGCGTCACTAGGTCAGATTTTGTTTAAAACTTGTGTGCACCCTAGAGTCCACAGTTGTTTTTTGCTTCAACCTTCATGAAACTTCATCTGAATATTTCACTTGATGATATCTCAGTGGATTTTTTTAAAATTTTGAATACGGGTAGTGTCCGATGAAAAACCAGGTCTCTAGATAAAATCTGTCAAAGCCTGGTGTGCCCCCTAGAGACCGCAGTTTTGCTTTCGTCTTCATGATTCTCCACCGGACTATTTGACTTGATGATATCTTGATCAAGTTTAAATATGGATCATGTTGGATCAAAAACTATGTAACTAGGTCAAATTTCATAAAAAACAACAAACAAACAAACAAACATTATTTACACCCTACAGGCCACAGGTTTGCCTCAATCTTCATGAATCTTCACCTGAATGTTTGACGTGATGTCTCGGTCAAATTCGAATGTGGGTCATCTGGGATAAAAAACTAGGTTACTAGGTCATAGTTGGTTAAATCCATTTGTGCACCCTGGAGGCCACAGATTGGCTGCAATCCTCATGAAAACTTACCTGAATATTTGACTTAATGATATCTCGATCAAATTCGAATACAAGTCATGTCAGATCAAAACTTAGGTCTCCAGGTCAAATTTTATTAAAACCTTGTGTGCACTTTAGAGGCCTCAGATTTGGTTCAATCTTCTAGAAACTTGAAATGGTGATATCTCAGTCAAGTTTAAATATGGGTCATTTCAGATAAAAAAAACTAGGTCAGATTTTGTTAAAATCTTGTTTGTACCCTAGACACCACAGCATTTCTTCGATCTTCGTAAAACTTTGAAAACCTGATTATATTCTGTAAAGTTAGAATGTAGGTCGTGTTGGTTCAAAATCAAGGTCAAATGATGTTAAAACGTCGTCTTAATGACATCATAGTCGGATTCAAATACTGGTTATATGAGGTTAAAAAAGGTCATTACCTCAGAGTTTTGTCTCAAGAGGCTACAAAACTTTTGCAGTAATCTTCATGACACCTTATCAAATGTCTGACTTGATGATATGTCATTCAAGTTGCTATGGTTAGTGTCAGATAACTATATCATATTTCTTTCAAACATTGTACCCTTTCTTTGGAGGTCACAGTTTTGCTTCATTCGTCTTGAAACTTACCAACAATGTTTGTCCTGAAAAGACCAAATTTAAGTTAGAATATGGGTTAAATTGGAATTATAGGGCCTACATAAGCCTCTTATTTTACAGTGTTGACGGGGACGTTAAACCTCAAATCAAACAAAACCTCTCCCTCTGTTTAGTGTAGTATAACACCTCTCTAAGGACTTTCCTAATCCATCTGGGAGGGGAATTATAATTCTCTCACCGTGAGAATATTATGTCACGGTGCAAAAAAA
The DNA here is from genome assembly GCA_963580285.1 of Lucinisca nassula. Classification (NCBI taxonomy): domain Eukaryota; kingdom Metazoa; phylum Mollusca; class Bivalvia; order Lucinida; family Lucinidae; genus Lucinisca; species Lucinisca nassula. Next base: position 114,787,748 of record OY757021.1, read on the forward strand.
ACAAACAAAAACAAAAACAAAAAAAAAACACGAAACGTCCTCACCTTGAATTATGTAGACGAGTTGTTGATCAGTAGACTTTAGAAACCCTAAATATCCTGGTTGCGTGAAAGAGGAGATACACGTGAGAAAATAGACCTAAACATAGCATAACATTTCCGCATAAATGAATAAAAAGGTGAAGGTACCAATCCGTGCTAAAAGTAAACAGGCGTAAAAGCTGATATGAAGAAGCGCTCAAGTGTAACATATCGGAATTTTCTGGACTTGAAAAGGGTAGACAAGGTACTTATCAGTGAAAAAAGTAGACAGGCGTGAAAAACGTGGGCGTAAAGAAATACAAAATTCCTGTATATACTGTTACATAATCAAACATTCTCAGTATGAAAAAAGTTAAACAGAAACGAGAGAAGTAAGTATGAGGAAACCTAAATTTTCCGCCTATGGCGTCGCAGAACCAATTTTGTTGCCTTGAAAACGTTGACAGTCGTGAAACAAGACATGCAAAAGCCCTCGTATTCCTGCTTATGGTGTAAAAGCACGAAATATTCTGACTGCAAAAAACAGATATACAATGTACCAATCCGTTAAAAAGGATATATGTGAGAGTAGACATGAAGAACCCGAATCTCCCTGCCCATATTGTAACAGAATGAATGTTGATGCCTTGAAAAAGGTAAAAAGGTTACCAATCCGTAAAACAGTAGACAGGCGTGAAAGATGTAGACATCAGGAATCCTCAGCGGCTTGCCTTTGGTAACAGAACGAAACATTCTGTCCGTGATAAAATTCTGACAGTGATAAAAGTTAGACCAGGTACCAACTTGGAAAATAATGTAGAGATGCACTAAGGAAGTAGACATGTAAAATCCTCAATATCCTGCCTATGGTGTAACAAACAGAAATAGTTAGACTGTGAAAAATGTAGCCAAGGTACAAGTGTGTGAAAGATGTAGTCAGTCGTGAAAAACGAGACATGATGAAAGCATATATATGTGTTACCATACCCACTGTAGTGACTGTGAAAAACTTAGACAAGATGCCAGTCCGTGGAACGCGTGGAACATAGTGAATGAAAATGTGAAGAGCGTTTAATTCCTTTCCTGTGGCGTAACAGAAGGAAAATATTCTGTCCATGAAAAGGGTTGACAAGGTACCAGTCCGTAAAAGAAGACATGTGTGAAAAAGGTGATCATGAATAAAAAAAATCTGCAAATGCTGTTACAAGTAGAACTATGCCCACTAAGACAGAAGGTAGACAAGGTACCGGCCCGTGAAAAAAGTAGACAGGTGTGAGAGAAGTAGACATGAGAACCCTAAATGTCCAGCCAAAGTTGTAACAGAATGATAGTCTAACCATGTATAAAAGATAGACAAGGCACCAATCCGTAAAAAACGTGGACAGGCGTGAAAAATGTAGACATAAAGAAATACAAAATTCCTGAAAACACATTTACATAATCAAACATTCACTGAGTGTAAACGTTAGGCTGAAATGAGAGAAGAGATGAGAATCCTAAATTTTCTGCCTATGGTGAAGCAGAACGAATTTTCTTGCCTTGAAAAAGTAAAAAAAGCGTAAAAATAGTCATACAAAATCCCTCAAGTTCCTGCTTGTGGTGTAACAGCATGAAATAATCTGACCGCGTTAAAAATCAGTCGATGTACCAATCCGTGAAAAATGACAGATGTAAAAGTAGACACAAATAACCCGAAAATTCCTGTCCATATTGTAACAAAATGAAATTTTAAAGACGTGAAAAATGTAGACCAGCTACCTATCTGTGAAAAAGCAGACAGCGTGAAAGAAGTAGACATTCAAAATCCTCCGTGGCCTGCCTTTGGTGTAAGAGAACGAAACATTATGACCATGATATAAGGTAGACAATGTACAAACATGGAAAAGTGTGTAGAAATAGACAAGACAAACTCTCAATTTCCTGCCTATGATGTAACATATCGAAATAGTCAGACTGTGAAAAAGGTAGACAAGGTACAAATGCGTGAAAAATGTAGTCAGGCGTGGAACACGAGGCATGAAGAAACAGCATGTTCCTGCATGCGTATGTGTAACAGAACACACTACAGTGATCGTGGAAAACGTAGACAAGGTGTCAGTCAGACAAAAGGTGGAAAAAATTAAAAGAAGATATGGAAAATCCTAAATTCTTTGCCTATGGCGTAACAGAAAGAAACTATTCTGTCCGTGAAAAGGTCGACAAGGTACCAATCCTTGAAGGAAGAAAATATGCGTGAAAAGAGTAATCACGAAGAAAAATGCAGACAGACTTGAAAGTAGAGGTGAAGAATTCTACATTTTCTGCATATGTAGTGACAGGACAATTTTTCTGTTCGTCAAAAGTGTAAACAAGTTACAAATTGTGAAAGATGTGAAAAAAGTAGATACGAAAAAAACCTAAATATCATTCCTTTGGTGTAACAATGATATAGTCTAACTTTGATAAAAAATAAAAAAAGACAAGGATTTAATCCGTGAAAAAAGTAGACAGAAGTAAAAATGTAGACATAAAGTAATACAAAATTCGTGTATATACTGCTTCATAATCAAACTTTCTCAGTGTGAAAACGTTAGACAGGAGTGAGGGAAGCAGACATGAAGAATCCTAAATTTTCTGCCTATGGTGAAGCAGAACGTATTTTCTTGACTCGAAAAAATATACATGTCTCGTTTTTCACGCCCGACTACCTCTTTCACAGTCTGAATATTTCGATCTGTTACATCATAGGCAGGAAATTGAGGGTTTTACATGTCTATTTCTTTCACACCTGTCTACATTATTTTCAGTGTTGGTACCTTGTCTACCTTTTATCAAGGTCAGATTATTTCGTTCTGTTACACCAAAGGCAGGCCACTGGGGATTTTTAATGTCTACTTCTTTCAGGCCTGTCTAATATTTTTCAAGGATTGACAACTTGTTTACCTTTTTAACAGCATAAACATTCATTCTGTTACAACATGGGCAGGGAGTTTCGTGTTCTTCGTGTCTACTTTCACATCTATCCTTTTTATCGGATTAGTAACTTGTCTATTTGTTTTCGCGGTTATAATATTTCGTACTGTTACACCATAAGCAAGAACTTTCGGGGTTTTGCATGTCTTGTTTCACGCTCGTCCATTTTTTTCAAGACAAGAAAATTCGTTCTGCTACACCACTGGCGGAAAATTTAAGACCCCTCATGCCTACTTCTCTTATTCCTGCCTAACTTTTTTACGCGCCGAGAATGTTTGATTATTTAACAGCGTATACAGGAATTTTGTATTTCTTCATGGCATCTCTTTATTGTCAATTGCTGGGAAAGTCCTTGCAAGAGTCCTACTTAACCGACTAAATGAACATCTTGAACATTCAGGGCTTCTACCAGAAAGCCAGTGTAGGTTTAGGGAGGACAGAGGAACAATTGAAATGATCTTCACAGCAAGGCAGCTGCAAGAGAAATACCAGGAACAGAACATGGACCTATACATGACCTTTGTTGACCTCACCAAAGCATTTGACAAAGTCAGTCGTGAGGGCCTTTGGAAGATCATGGTGAAGCATGGATGTCCAACCAAGTTCATAGCAATGGTGAGACAGTTCCACGATGGTGGGTTTTCAGATCCATTCCCTGAGACAAACGGAGTCAAACAAGGCTGTGTGTTAGCCCCAACAGTGTTCAGCATGATGCTTTCTTCTATGCTCACAAATGCTTTCCAGGATGGTGACAATGGCATGCCTATTAGGTATCGCTTTGATGGGAAGGTTGCAAGCCAAATCCAAGGTGCAGACAGAGGTGCTAGATGAGTTCCTCTTAGGTATAGATCAAGTATCCGACTCCTGTGATAGCTATGATCTCACAATCAGCATCAAAAAGACTGAAATAGTCTATCAGCCAGCACCTGGTAAGCCTTACAAAGAGCCAACCATCACAGTGAAAGGTCAAAGATTTCAAGTGGTAGACAAGTTCACCTACCTTGGGAGCACACTGTCAAGAGCCGTGCACGTTGATGATGAAGTCAATGCCAGGATTGCCAAAGCTAGAGCAGCATTTGGCCGAATACGTGGTAATGTCTGGGATCGAAGTGGAATCAGACATGACACAAAACTGAAAGTCTACAGAGCTGTAGTGCTGCCAACACTATTGTATGCATGTGAAACATGGACAGTTTACCAACGGCACGTCAAAAGACTGAATCATTTCCATACTAGATGTCTTAGAAAACTCTTAAGGATTAAGTGGCAAGACAGGATTCCAGACACGGAAGTCCTGAACAGGGCAGGGATGCAAAGTGTACATACTCTTCTGAAATTAGCACAGTTAAGATGGACAGGCATGTTACCAGAATGCCTGAGGAACGTTTGCCGAAGAAAATTCTCTATGGAGAACTAGAAATGGGCAAACGCTCCCAAGGCGATAAGAAGAAGCGCTACAAGGACACCCTCAAAGACTCCCTCAGAGACTTCAACATTCCAACAGAGTCTTGGGAACAAATTGCACACGACAGAGCAAAGTGGCGAGGTCTCATCAAAAGGGTTGCCAATGAATATGAGTCAAAAAGAATCAGTGAAGCTGAGTAGAAACGTGCATAGCGCAAAACCAGAGCTAAGACATCACCAACAGAGCTATCTTCCTCCATCCTCTGTTGCTGTTTTTGCAACAGACATTTCAGAGCTAGAATCGGTCTCATCAGCCATCTTAGAACACACAAATAGAAACATTTCTCAAATATGATTTTGATTGGTCATTGTGAGTAATGGCAGACGAACTAGTAAATTATTTAATTCTTCTTGTCTCCTTTTTTTCACGGCTGTCTACTTTTTTCACGTCGTGTCTGAGGTTGTTTGGTTATACTGCAGCATATGCAGGATCTTCTCGTTGTTAAGGTCACTTTTAAAATCCATCGGTACGTATTTTTGCACCGGGTACAATTTTCACGGTGAGAAAATTATAATTCCCCTCCAAGATGGGTTAAAGAAGTCCTCAGAGAAGTGTCATACTACGCCAAACAGAGGGAGAGGTAGATTTGTAAAAAAAGTCACTAACAGTCACAGAGGGGAAATCTTCATTGCTTGGTATATCCTATACTCCCAGCCAGCACGTACGGGCCGACAGACCCGACGTTGGTATTTTCAAAATTCCACAATGGAATCAATGAGCCCAAAGGACAAGAAAATATAAACTACACCATGCAGAAGGGCAAGGAGACTTTTCGTGTAACCCTTGAAGTCATGAATTTGAAGCAAACATTGTAGATCCTGATCAGACCCGTGTTATAAGCGTTCCGGTCTTTACTGTTTGCCTATGTTCCAGCACATGAGCCGAGTCAATGTTTTTTGAGAAAGCTTTCTTACCACACTACTAGACGTCCAATTGATAGTCATCACGAAAACACGCTTATACAAATGCATTGTAATTTTTACCGCCGAAAAACCAAACTTTTTAAGATGAAAAATTATGATATTTTTCTTATTTCTGTTCAAAATATAGATTTTTAGAGCATAAATGACAAAAATAAGGTTTACTCCTGTAAACCCCAGTTTAACTATATAAAATTGGGGTTCAGTGGGGTCGAAGTTATACAGGCCTGTTTTTGTGATGATCATCGTGCATATAAATAAACGTTAAATGGATTTCGAACAAATCAGTGATAGTCACGTGGACATCAGCCCCTCAAAGCTACAGTGTTTAGCAACTTTGGGTCTGTTTACAAACAGTCGACCAGAAAGACGAACTCTGAATGTATCTCTGCTTTAGAGTACATTCTGCAAATAGCGGAATTGAAATAAAAGAACCCGGAATGAAGGTAACAATAATCACAGAATCCGGACTCAGTGTACCCTCCATCGGATGTATCTGGTGTGTAAACAACGAAAACAAACACTCGTTTGTAGCCAGAGGTCGGAAATCAAATGAAATTATTTTACGTTTAAGTAGTATACACTTGTCATTTTCAAAAGAATTCAGTTTCGGAAAATGTACCAATGTAATGAGGCACATTTTACATGTATGGATGGTCAGTTCGATACTGTATACAAGATCTGCGCAAAATTAGGTCTAAAAAATAGGGACTCTACTATTTTTATCAGTAAAAGAACAAAATTAAAAATTAAAACACCAACCCTACCATTTTCAATTTCCGACCCTACCCAGTGTGTCGACTTTGCATTTTCCCACAGTAATTTCGCGTTTTAAGTACAGTTTTGTAGTTTTTGGCATTTAGTACCTTCCAAATTACAGAGATGACATTTTTTGAGCATCTAAAACGAATAATGATATACTTTGTAGTTTGCAAGTTTCAACATGAATTTTTTTTTTTAACAAAAAACGTTCAAAAACACAACATGTCCGACCCTGATTTTGGGGAGGAAAAAAACAAAACAAAAAAAAACTAGAGCTGTCAGTGAAACTGACTAGGGCCCCGGCAGCGCTATCAGAAATTTGTGGACGGACAGACGGACGGACAGACAGACAGACAGACAGAGTGATTACTATAGGGCACCCACACTTTCAGTGCGGGGCCCTAATAATAAAAAAATGTTTCTCCTCCTTCCGACCAATTTTTTTTAAGCACGTTATTAGAAACACAGCTTTTTTACGCCTTACGAGTTAAATAAATGATCATTGTAAGTGCAACGGAACCGCTAACTCATCACGCGACCATGTCCGTGAAATGAAGACCCCCCCCCCCCGAAACCCCATTTTATATAGAGAAAACTGGGGTTTACAGTGGTTGACATTGTTTTTCATATTTCTGCTCCAAGACAATAGGTTGTGGGTACTCGTTAGAACCGCATCAGTGAGGCGGTCCTAACGGGCACCCTCAACCTATGTTTTGAACATTTATAACAAAATATCAAGGATTTTCATCAGAAAAGTAGCCATTTTGGAGATGTGAAAAATGCACTATATCGCACGTGTGAGTTATCGTAATGTATTAGCTATGAGCAGACTACTGTGTAAATGTACGCCTAACTGTGATAACAGATAAGTTCAGATTGTAATAATAGTCACCAAATAGAAGTGAAGGCAATGATCAGGAATGGATACAAATTACCCCACACCTCCCACCCAAGACACCGAAGGGAAAGAAGCACGAGCATGAATTAAAAACGCCACAGGTGGAAACCGAAATGACAATTACTTTCCCACAAAATGGCAAAACGGCTATCCAAAATAAATCGTAAGATATTAGCAATACA